>JAVYIG010006565.1:0-115721 GCA_035222895.1 Strongylocentrotus droebachiensis
ACCAAAAGCTGGGTTAAGTGTTGCCTATAAATATGCAGACATCGTACGCTAAACGAATATATTCTAGCTGTAGATCTAGTTTGTTTTCTAAACAGATATATATCTATTTCTACACATGTGTATAATTATGATTTAGCAGATGCCCCAAAAACCAAATGCCACCCCACCTCAAAAAGCTTTACGTATGGCTGATTGCCCTTCGGTATGTAATGTACTTTGAGTTGAACGGGCTTCGAGGTTAAAACATTAACAAAGTAACATACAAAATTAGAATTTTATATACGTTATTTACAAATTCAATTTTATGTCTTGGTGCTTTACGTCAATGCATCGAGAAACAAATAACTCTATTATTAGCACATGGTAATAAAAATCAAAGCCACTTGGAGGAGATGATATGATTTCCTAAAAGAAGGTTCCTCATAGCCATGATAAGCGATTTAATCAAGATTTACGGTGGAGTAATGAAATTATCCTTTTTTTTCTTCAAATGGTTAATCAAGTTTCATTTTACACACCCTATAATTACCACACTATGCCTAGAAACGATCAGTCTTCAAACAAACCGTGTGTGAAATTTCCGTTTAATTTTCATTCCGTTAATATTATAATTTCGATCTGTTCATGAGTTTAGGAGACCACGTTCACTCATATACTTCAAAGAGTGGTGGGTACAAACTGAAATAAATCGTACCAAAATGAGTCAAAACGTAAGTGTAGAGGCATGTAAGATTAATAAGAATTTTATGGAGTGAAATAATTTATGTTTCTGTATTAATATATCTCGCTCTTTCATGTATGTAATGTGTTGTTCTGCCAATCCCTTACCCCTCACCCCTCCGTCTGACTCTTTTGTCTTTATCTGAATGCGCCCCTCTCTCACTTTCTCTCTCTCTCTCTCTCTCTCTCTCTCTCTCTCTCTCTCTCACCCTCTCTCTCTTTCTCACTATCTCTCTCTCTCTCTCTCTCTCTCTAACTCTCTCTCCTCCACCTTCTCTTACCTCTTTTCTCATTTTGTATAAAGCGGGTTACTAATTTCATTAACATTGAGGGTCTATTATTACATTTCATTGTCTTCCATTGTCTGCGTTAATGAATGTATAGGCTATCTGATCGGGTCAACCTCTAATAACCAAAATACAGTCTAGGGAGTGGGGGGGGGGGGGAGGGGGGTAAAAGCCAAGCCCATCCCCCTTTCAAAACATAATACTTTACTTAAAGATCCACTTTGCCTCTTTAACTGCTAAATAATTATGTTCTTGCACCCTTTTCAAAATAGTCGTTTTTTGCTTGCTTGATTCTTGATTGCTATTAAGATATTCATTGGATAATTGTGCCCGTCCTCCTTTTTGACAAAGATTCTAACTTCGCCCCCACCCTCAGGCATTCACTTTTAATGACTTGCACGAACCTGCGTAAAGCCTTTATCTCGATCATCAATATGATTTTATTCTTTCCAGTTGGTACTCATCAATCGTTACCTATTCATGATGTCTGCATTCAATAATAATCAAACCCTCACACCCACTATCCGTGTTCATCGAACGAATCGTTCGCATCCTGACGGTCAAGTATAATAATGAATTTGAATTTAATGGGACATAATAGAGGGGGCGTTCTTATTCCATTGGATCTCAATCCCCCCCTCTCTCTCTCTCTCTCTCTCTCTCTCTCTCTCTCTCTCTCTCACACTCTCTCTCCTCTTTTTTTCTCTCTCTCTCTTTCCTTTTTCTCTTCCCCTTTTTACCATCATCTCTACCCCCACCATCATCATCATCATTTCATCACCATCATCATCATCAACTCATCATCATCATCATCATCATCATCATCATCATCGGCATCACCATCACATCACCACCATTAACCACCCTTTTTAGACAGACCACCTGTCTATAGTGTCCACGGTGTGTTGTCTCCCTCGATATTGAACTGTGAGTTGTAGGAACCTGTCTAGAAAGAATACCTGTCTAAAGTGGCCACTTTCTTTGTTTTTCCTCGGGTGGCCTCAGTAGACAGGTCTGACTGTATATTCTCCTTCCCCTGCTTTTCACTTTTTCGTTACCATCTCCATCCCAACCCTCCTCGTTGCAGCCTTGCCCCTTCTTTGTCATCGTCTTCTTTAATAGGCGGGGAAAACCCTAAAGATCTCAGAAAATTAATTTGTGAAATTTTACATGAACACCATTTTAAAATTACAATCAAGAAAGCACGAAAACGTGACGTGGACCTGTAATGATTAAAATGAATAGTTCATGTTTATTTCCTGATTCACGATTATAGGTAGAAGTTTCTTCTGACGTTTATGTTCATGGGCTGATCGACAATTAGAATGATCTAATAACACCCCCTCTCTATTTACCAATGCTGATGGGAAGTGACATTTTCCTTGAGAGGGGTTCTCAATCAAGATGGATCGCATTGATATCATCTGATCTATATGCATCTTGATTACTTGACAGAAACCCTTTCGACGTCACGATATCAGGCTCAGTTGCATGGCTACAGGGGGAATGGGGGGGGGGGTCCCCCAAATCGAACGGTAAAAATATAAAGAAAGAAAGGAGAGAACTAAGAGTGTGTGAGAGAGAGAGAGAGAGAGAGGGAGGGGGGAGGGAGATGGAGAGAAAAGGGGAGGGAGAGAGGGGAGGGAGAGAGAGAGAGAGAGAGAGAGAGAGGGGGAGAGAGGGGGGGGGGGGGCCACCCCGCATTCATTTTCCGAGTAGGAACGAACCCCCCCCCCCCCCCCAAAAAAAAAAAAAAAAAAAAAAAAAAAAAAAGTTCCTGTATCTCCTCAATGGGGTGGACTCAAGCTAAACCACATTCCATCATTGATATCATTTGATCTATATTTCAAGTCATAATAATTACTTGACAGGAAATCCTTCTATTCGGTGTCACTAATGTCAGGGTTAATTGGTGGCGGTGTCGGGCCATACCCTAATCCAAGGATGTTCATTAATTTCGTAGCGCTCGACAAGGCTTTGTAAAAGTGTCCTTAATAACTATAAATCATAAATGAGCCCTAAGGCAAGAAGTGGGATATTAATTGGGTCACAACCACCTACGTAACAAGTACTGGCGACTATTGTCACACACAAGTAGACCATTTTCATTATTATAAAGAAATTAATTAGGCCTTATAAAATGAGGCTGACCGACTCAATTAGTGCATGTGTAAAGATCTGGAAGCTCTAGATACGACGAAGTGGAATGAGTTTTTCACAAAACCAAAACTTTCAATAGTATCATTGAATCTGACTGACATATTATGAGCGCTATACAGGAACCCACTATTATTATTATTATTATTGTTATTACTTTTGTATCATCAAAGGAAAATGTTCTGTTTTAAAAGGTTTTGTATGAACTAGTATTTTAACCCTTATCATATCTTCTTTAATCCCATTTTGAATAATCAACATATCTTCTTTATTTATAACAATGCCCTGAAAACAATGATAACAAAATAGAATAAAGATGATGACGATCATCGACTTCCATCTACATGTATCCCTAAATCTAAAAGGCATTCTTGAGAATTTTATTTACATTTTAGTATCAATACCCGAAGATCTAAGGGAAGTTAGTGGCTCAACACTTCTTTAGTGGGATTGCCGTACCATATGAATGTTTGGTTATAGATACATTTCAAAATTGGACACACTTTGATTGGAAATCTAAAGATTTAGCATACTCGAAAGCACCTCCGAAGTCTGGGCATTGTCTCACTTAATCTTTCCGATGAGTATCGTCACGTATACCAATATTGATCAAAACATTCTCACGTCAGATTCTCATTTCCCGGCTTTGGGTTCAATAACTGACTTAATATATTGGTAGAAGCACGAGCAGACTGTATGCTCCGGTTTTCAAACGTTCATTATTATTGGGTGTTTGTGAAATGATTTCGTAATTTATTGATATGAAAAGCAGAGATCCTAATTTCAAGTAAACAGATTTGGGCGGTTTCTGTGGTCATCTAATTCCATATTTACGAGTTTAAATTCAATTTTGCAGTATTCAATCCTCAATTCGTCGTACAACAATAATTGTCATTACAAAGACACCTAGAAACATACTGAACAACGTACATATGATCGTTTTGAAAAGAAGCTTTCGTACAAGCGGTCTACTATTTAGGATTCCAAATTCCATACGCGGTATACTCTCAGAATGTTATTATGTTTGTATTTATGCTAATGTTCACTTTATAACTTGGTTCCGTTTTGCTGCTCGTATAGCAATACCGCAGTAATATAGTTTTATGTTGAGAATGGTATGTTTGCACTTGAAAGTGAGCTTCCAACTTTGTTCGTTATTTTTCTTTTCGTATTTTCATCAATACCTGTTAGACAAAATGAGCTATTAATAATTGTCTGGAAGTGACATAAAGCAATGAAAGCTTTCCCTTTCTTTGCTATAACCGCTTTCCCGAGCTCGTTTTGTAATTTTATCACGCTCATAAATAAATCAATTTGATAAAAGGTGCCTCGGGGTAAGTTAGCATGTCTGGCTAAGTGATACCTTCCCTCTTCATTAATTACCCTGTCTCTTCTCTCATCTGCCCCTCCCCGTTTCGCTCCCCCCCCCCCCCTCTATCTCTCTCTCTCTCTCTCTCTCTGCATCTTCCTCTCTCTATCTCTCTCTCGCTCTATCTCTCTCCCTCTCTCTCTGCATCTTCCTCTCTCTCTATCTCTCTATTTTAATATCCTTTTGCCTCTCTCCCTATCTCCCTCTCTCTCTCTCTTCTTCTGTCTATCTCTATCTATCTATCTCTTTGTCGCTCTGGGTCTCCACCCGTCTCTTCGTCGCTCTCTCTCCTTCTCTCTCTCTCTCTCTCTCTACCCTTTTCTCTCTCATTTTCTCTTCCCTTCTCTCCCTCCATCTCTCACCTCTCACTAGCTATTACCGTGTTAATACACCTCTCGGATTGACGTATAGAGCCGTCACGCGAATAACATCCTCCCAATATTAAACATCGTCCCAACATGAATAAAGCACCGTTTAAAGTGATAATGTGACCTTGACTTCCCATTAGGTTGGTTGGCGTCATCACAGAGCAATAGACTTAGCCTCCTCATTACCTAATAGCCCTCTTACAGCCTAATTAGCCCATTTTTCTTCCATGCATGCTTTGCTTGAGTATGTGCTTTTGCAAGAGAAGATGCCTCTATCGTAATAAATCCGGCTACCTGCGTGCCTACACCGATAAAGGCTTGCGATGCCTTGTGCAATCACGCGATTTGACAAGTTTGAAGGTGAAAATCGGTCCAAGGGCGTCTTTAAACGAGTTAGAAAAACGGTGGGGGGGGGGGGGTTGGGTTGGTGTTGGAAACATATTTGCCGTAACACGGGATGGAAATACGTTGTTACAACTTTGATTTATATTTCAAAGCTACTATAACTTTGCCGACAACTTGCCGACTCCTCCATTAAAAGTTATGCCCCTCCACGACAGGTCATTAGTACATGGTAGATTATGAAACCTCTAGCAGATTCCGATGACATGATGATGATGATGATCCACAGCGTCATATATCTGTTTCAAACATTCGAAGGCGCCCGCTCCTCCAAACCGGGACTACACATTTGCTTGAAAAGATGGGTTTTGTGGTCGGACTTAAAGTAACTGTGCGAAAATTTTAAAAACTAACTTTATTTTCATTACCGCAAATGTGAAACTTTGATTGGACAATGTTATCAAAATTCAATGCTTGGAAACATTCGAAGTAATGATCAATATCAATTACAAAACGCTTAAATACAGCATTACTAGAGCTATCAATTTTGATATAATCATTAGGTGTATTATAATTATGTCATAACATTCAATGATTAACGAATTGGACAAAGATCCTTGGAGTGTTGCAGTTTTGCCCAATAGCCATTAATCATCCACACTGGGTTAACATGGTTATAGTTTTTAATTTGAGGAGACATTAAACATGTTAGATGCAAATATTGATCACTGGTATATCATACTTTTATCTTTAAAAAATTACTAAGTAGTTAAACACGATCATTCATGTTTCGAGATCCTATAGATACTGCATGTATCTTCATTCCTAGAAGAAGAAAAACGATTCCTATCTACATGTGCCTGTATCACCGACCATGGCGCCCTTCTGTCAACAAAGCGTGTAATGTCTACACTTACTTTCCTCCTAAACGAACATAAAACGCAACAGATAACGGTCAGTAATTACATGTGACCTTCGCAAAAACCAACACAATATACTCAGCCACCCATACAACGCAATAAATCATACGAGATGTTAATCTTGTGTACATATTTGCTTTAACTTGATCGATGGAAGACGCAACGCTGATGAGTAGTAGTTAAAACGGGACGAAATAGGCAATACATCATTTTGGGCTTTAGACTTCGCGGAAGGCGCTTGTAGAACATTTCCCAAGTCACACCGAGAAAACTGACGCCATACCAGCAATAGGCCGAACAAAAAAGCATGGCACGGGGTAGTGAAGATTTTGTCATTCTGTTGGTCAGTTTAGAGTCGGTTGACGATGTAACTGGGGCAAAACTCTCTCCAATGTCGCGTCGGTGATCTCCTAGAAATGAATTGCAAATTTTCAAGAGGATTTTTCGTTTCCGTTTCATAGTAGTGTAACAAGCGATAACCTCACTGCAGAACATTTGGTAGTTTGTTTGTAGTGTACTTATGTTTTGACGGATATTTAATTCTACTCCTGTTTCGAATGGTTGTATTTTGCTAATGTTGTTGTGATGAAAAAGGAAAAAGGTTGTTTTGTATCTCAATGAGAAGGCATAGTTTAAAAGTTCAACTCACATTTTCTCATTTTAATTGTTATCTTAAAAGGTGATCACCAAATCAATACCTCGTGAAAGATAATAATCACATTTTCGATGAAAGATGTTTCACGATTGATGACTAACGGACATCCTACCATGTATATCTTTGACCAAGAACATAATGTATCATTGACGTAGCATCACCTCACCTTTTCCATGTAAACAACTATCATTTTTCATTTAAAACGTATAAAAGATAACAGGCCACATGAACTTTGTTTTAAAGAATCCGGGGTAGTAGCATTTTATTTAACAATTGAATAACAATGGGCTCTTGTAAGCGCTCATGTCTGCCAGATTTGACACTCCTGGCGCTCCGCAATTACCCCGGCTTTAGCATGGCTGCCATTAAGACGCTCTAGCATTTCAAGAAAAAAATTCCTGTCAAATTTTTGCCAGGTAGCCATTTACCTCACCTGGGTGGAGTGTGGCAAATGTAGATTAATATCTTGCCAACGGACATTAGTGCCGCGACGGGACTCGAAACGCGAACCATGCGATCGACAGTGATCGACAGTTCGATGACGTATCCGCTAGACCACGAAACCTCCGAATTAAATTTCTATTTCTCCATTTCATGTTCATGTGATATTCCTTCTCTAGAAAAAAGAAACAGTAATTTCGTTATTTATCTGTTTCCAAAGAAACGTGCGTTTATTCAGAATAGGAAATTAGACAACTTCACATTGACACACCTTTCAATGTAGGTCGCATTCTGGTTCATCAAACTCAACCGAGGTGGAAATGTGGGATACATTAAAAGAACTTCCAACACTAAAATGTTTCACGCTTTTACACAGATGATATGAGCATGACAAACGTTTCAACGTATGACAGGGGTTTTATTAAATTGTCTTTACCAAAGTAGAATAAGTGACGAAATTCATGACCAATTATGTAGGCTGCATGATTGAGTTATGCATTACACTCCGTCGCATGCAAGCAATTTTCTTGATTTTATTATACGCAGTTAATACCGATAATATCCGACGTAATACGAAACGGGGGCTAACCAAGCGAGCGGAATAAAGAACAAAAAATAAGTGCTGGAGAAAGGGGGAGGGAGGGGTATAATAACCGCTTCAGGGGCTCGCTGCTCCAGCTAAATGACTCTATCAATTATATTCGTGGCCCTCGGCAAAAATTGAGAGTGAGAGCAGCGAAGCGAAAGGAGTCAATACTAATCAGAGGCGCCCGCGACTAAAGTTGAAGAGCTTTTAATGATCGCTCAGCCCATTTTCCCCGCTCTTTTCCGATGTCACCCCTGACCCCTATCTTTTATTCATTCGTTTGTTTTTAACGTAACGGTTGTATAATATATGTCAGCGGCGTGAATAAACTGATTGAATTACATTCCTACTCAAATTTGCGCATCAATTGAGATAAAAAAGGATTCAATTCATAATTCATAATTCCGTTCGGATTAGGTTTGATACTTGGGTTACGCTGAATGTCTGAGTTGACAAGAAAAAAAAATGAAGACTCCTTCTGACTTCCATTTAGGGGAGCTCATCAGACCAATAACAGGTTTTGCTTTCCCTGAAAGAAAAAAAATGCTTCAAATATCATCGCATTACAATGCCAAACTCTCACGGAATTGCGTTTTCATGTTAAAGGTAAAGTTAAAATATTGCAAACACCTTCATGACGAAGAAAAACAACGCCAATAATGTATTCGATATAAATTCACCAATCAAAAAGAGACAAAATCGTCATACCATGGCTTTGAGCAGGATAGAAATGACGATACAAGTTTCTTCTCACTCGTTTTTTAATTGGTATGTCCACTCGATAGCCACTTCGAGGCGTTTTTGTACAGTTTTTGTCAAAACACGACAAGGTAAAATTCGTACTTCGCCGCAATGGGTCATATCTCGTGTGTGTGCATGTATTCAGATTTGCCCCTTGTCACGTTGTAGGGGGTGGGGGGGGGGGGGTGTGATTGACTTCGTAGAGGCTATTGTTATTCGGTCAGCTCTGGCGTAGAGAGAAATGAGTGAGTAGGATTCTTTTACATATCATACGCACATTAGGATTCATAAAATCCAAAGACGGAATTGAAATATATTAAAAATATATTTCTATCTATCTATTTACTCAATTAATTAATGTATTTTTTTAATTCATCCATTCATTTATTTATTCTTATATATATATTTGTACTTGTTTATTCTATGTTCTTTATACACTGTAGTCCCTTCCATACATAAAAACTGCTGAGCAAGAGAGCCCTGGATAATATCGACTTTCGACTATCGCAAAAATAGCGTCTTGTCGCTATTTTCAGAACACTGCCTACAGAGAGTGCATATGGACCATATGGCTTGAGTTCCCTTTATTATTAAAGATTTGCCATGACGTTACAGCAAGGGGAAAACCCCTTTTGATGATACTCGATTCCTCTGTTGATACATACTAAGAAATAAGGGTGCAAATTGGGTGCAGATTTGCACCCACCTTCGCAAATTTGGCAGAGGGTGCTGGGGATGTTTTATAAAGCTGTTCGTAAAGTTACGCATGACTTTACGAACGACTTGTATATGAAGTGCCAGATAGGATGCCCAAAGTTTTTGCATTAATAATGTTTGTTATAATAAGAATGTTAATCTACATCTGCACAGTTCAACTTAATAAATATTAATCAATAATGATTGAGCATCCCATTTGGCTTTTCATATACAAGTCGTTCGTAAATTCATGCGTAACTTTACGAACAGCTTTATGAAACACCCCCCTGGTATCTAAGTTGAGGGCTGCGGGCACGTCAAGCTACTTTGCTTATTTCTGTAGCCATCCTGCATCTAATGTATGTTAATTATGCATTAAATATATTTGTTTGATTTCGTTTAGTATCTGTATAAAATTATATACACTTAAAATATTGTATCAAACCATATTATGTTCATGAAAATGTTTGATGAAAAAAAGAAAAATGATGCAGAAACCAATAAATCAAATCAAATGGTGGGTAATGTTAGTGCTAGATCACTCTAATATTTCTCGTATTACAAGAATTTATTTCATAATCTGTAAAATATTACAGTAACCTAGTGGTTCACTTTTAACAAAAAACAAAAAAACTATGGGGTAAGACGTGGGATAAAACCAATCAGGTTGATTGTATGCGTATTTGATAGTATGACTATGAATGATGCCCTTCGCACCACACACACTAATTTACTGAAGCCTGAGGCAGATCCGGGATTGTAGAAAAGTAGAGAGAGAGAGAGAGAGAGAAACAGAGAGACAGAGAGACAGAGAGACAGAGAGAGAAAGAAACAGAGAGAGAGAGAGAGAGAGAAACACACATAGAGTAAGAGAGAGAGAGAGAGAGAGAGAGAGAGAGAGAAAGGAGGGGGGAGGGGGATGCTTGAAAGATGCAAAAGTCCACAAAAACGAGGTGCCCTAAAATGCAGCGCCAATAAATACATTTTGTTTGTTCAATAAGGCGGGGTTTGATATTGTCCTTACGTGCAGTCACACTAATTTTGTGCTACCTGTTTTATTCCTGTTTTAATCGGCCCCAACATTCTGGAAGAAGAGCGAACCCCCGGGGATAAAATATATTAATAGCCTAGTAACCATATCACTTCACGGACGACTGTTTAAACCACTTCCTTACTTTATTACTCGGCATAATAATCGTTGACAAGCATCACAGAAATGATGCGGGAGAGCCCACGTTCCATTATGCAACGTGCGGCTAACACCTCCCTGGACCTAGACCCGCTTCAACGGTCCCACCTACTCCGAAAGATGTGACCTGCCGCGCCGGGTCAGACCGACATGCAGGTATGAGGCGGAAACGAATTCGGTATTGGATCTATTATTCATTGGAAACAGTCAAGGCAGTGTTCTTATACCGGCCATGAAATATGCACGAGTTATAAGCCCTGTCCCAACGGGATACTGCTACCATGCAAGCCTTTCCGTAATAACTGGAAAAGCGAAATATTACCTTGTTAATATTAAACAGGTATTGGTACACCGCTGTGAAAAGAACTGACCGTTCCTCGTATCATTTTGAAAGCGCAACATTCTTATTACAGGTGGATTCTGTGAAAAAAATATGCTGGAGCGGGGAGGTTCTAGGGGGGGGGGCACTTTATTATCTTCTTCCCATGTTCCCTTTCTCATTATCTCTTCCTTCTTTATCCCCCTTCTCCCTCTCTCCTCTTTCATTGTAATGCCACTGTCTTTGTGGACATGTATTTGAATGAATAGATAAGTATCACTGATAACAGATAATTCAAAAGTGCTATCATATTTTGATGTCTGTAGATTCCCCATTTCTCTCTCTCTCTCTCTCTCTCTCCTCTTTCCTTCAGGCGCTTACCCTCTTTTTTGTTTGTCACTATAAAAAAACAAAATTTATAGCCTCGTCTTTGTCTCTCATCCCCTTACATCCTCACAATTTCACGTATGACGTTCTTTCCTATTTCCATAACATAAGATTTCTTCGGTTATTCGATCTCTCTCTCTCTCTCTCTCTCTTTCCTTTTACGGGATTATTCCTCCAATTTAACATGTCTAATCTCTCTCCCTCCCTCTTTTTTAACTATCTCTCTCAACCTTTTTCCCGTTCTTCGGTTTCACCTTTCAATTATAGCACGATATACTAAAGACTGAATTAGAAGGAAAAGAATCAACTGCATTGGAAAACATTTTATTGCGTTTTAATGATTCATTAGCCGCCGAACATTGGTGGAAGAGTTTCATCCAGCTGGAATCATATAATACGTTTTATCGATTTCATGATACAAATAATTGGGTCACAGTGTGAGTTATAGACGTCATTTCCAATTTCCCAGAGTGTATAACCTGAAATTGGGCCATCTGACTTCTTTCGACTGCCATGCCTACCGACATTTCCAGTTTCATCTTTCTCCAAACGTTTTTCGAAATCCAACATTTCCCAGGCCATTCCTTTTCCGTGCCATATTGGAGTTCCCATTGGCGTAGCTACGGATGGGAAGGGGGCGGGGCATGGAGGCACTTACCCCTCTCCCCCAAGGGTTTCGAAATAAAAACTCAAATGAAATGGAAACAATGGAAAGAACTTAATGAGGACTCCTCTCACATCCCCTCCCGTTTGGTGGCCTTGTAAATTCATAATGATGTATTTGTTCAGTAAGACTTGGGCCACCCCCCTCCCCGATGGCAGTGACCCTTCAATAGCTGGGAACATTCTCTGACCTTTGACCTATGTGACCAGTGGACGATTACAAACACTTTACCAAGATTTATATAAGCAAAATTAACCTGATTTGGAATACTGTAATGAACTTATCAATTACATAGGGAAATTAAAGCATAAATGGACATTTTCATAAGTATAGAGCATTTATCTTCTTCGACTTGTTGTGTGTGTGTGTGTGTGTGTGTGTGTGTGTGTCGAAGTGTGGGGGTGATGTGAAGGAACCAGAAGATTTCGGAGGGGCGTTTCGGCCCCTTCATCCCCTTTTCCCCGTCTCTCCTCTATAGTTAAATGTATAATATATTATACAGTCATTGGATGAAGAAAAGCAACAGCTATCAGCCTTAGATGTGAACACATTTCTGTTTGATATTAAAGGAATGTGACTCGATCTCGCACGTCATCTTGGTGTCAATTGCAATCTTTTATGTCCATATTGTGGTAGTCGTCCCCCTTCTTTGTCCTTCCCCTTCCACTCCCCATCCCCCCTTTCTCTCTCTCTCTCTCTCTGTACCGTTCCTCCCACTTCATCTTCTTCTTAGCCTTCTTCGACTTCTTCCTACTTCCCTTCTGAATCATTTTCCTCACTCTGACCCTCGGACCACTCTCCAACTTCAATTTAATAATCACCCAGCTACATACATGTACATGTATAGGACCCCATCCTGTAAACATCCATTACGTCATCGTTGCGCTCGCCGTACCTATATACCCCGAGGTCCATACGCCGACGCCGACGATGATGGGAGGCTTGAGCCCCGACTTGAGCCGCGGTGGCTCATGGTCGAGTGTTTTATCTGCCGGTTGAACGTCCACGTACGAGCTTTTAATCCTCACATCTTGACTTCTGATTTCCAGGATAAGCAAACAAGGACAGACTGAGCTAAATAAGACGACACACTCGAAATCCATTTCAAGCCCACTTTAATGGTCAAATTGTATGGTCAACACAATCAGGGTAGCTACAGTGAACAATGATTTACGGTCAGTTTGAAACGATAAATCAAAACGACAGCCTGGCAAAATTAATAACTATAATGAAACGTTTAACTTTCGAATGCAATTTAATATCTTACGGTACTGTAATTTACTATTGGCAGGACCATCGACCCAATGCTAGCTAACGCCGGCTAGCGGGTTTTGCATGACAGTCAAAAGGCTATCTTTATCTCGTTGGTTTTTTATTCTAATTATGTCAATGATTTATATTTAATATACAAACAATGTTTTTTCCCTTCAAAGTTCTTTTTTTTTATGTAGCTGTAGTGAGTAAACAATTAAATAACGTTCGACATGCCTATCAACAAAAAAAGTTTCAACGAAATTTGAGCTTAACCTTTGCCATCATAATGCAGAGTCGACCATGTTGGTGTTGTACCAAAAATCCAACTATTCTTGACAAACCATTAGTAGATGTCAACAGTGAATTTCATCTTAGTTCCAAACTACTAAACGTTTTAACAAAAATCGAAAATGAAAGTGCTGCAATTCGAGTGAGAAAAAAAATGCGAGGGGTTGGAAAATTTCTTCTAGGACTGCGTAGGTGAGAGGCGAACTAATGGGACTGTCATCGTAATTTCATTTGCCCGATCCAGATGTCGCTTCAGTTTTCGAGCCATTCATGGTCATTTGACGACCAATAACGTGTCGAATTTCACCAACCCAATATTGAAATGTCTCTTTTGCAATGTCTGAGTTCCCATAAATGAAAAAAAGAGGTTAAATCATGAAGTTTTGCTCGATGATACAAAACAAGGGGGACTTTTGGAAATTTCTTTTAGCGACCTGTGAATTCCTTTGTGAGTTGACCCCCCCCCCCCCCCCCCTCTAACTCTTAATTCTGGAATAAATTAAGGCAATAGCTTTCAATTTCTTCAACCGTTAATAATTGCATTATAACTTTGTTTAACTTTGTCATTCATTATATTCCGTCGATAATGTTTAGAGTTTCGTTGATCTATTCTTAAAGGGGGAGTTGGAGGTCGTAAACTCATGATGAGAAGGGATACACGGCGACAATACATACTGTCTTGATCCTATCATTATTTGATTGAGGGGGGCAACTGAGACAGATTTTGGAATGGCGTCATAAGTCTCATAATATCATGACGAGCGCATTATATATATTTTGCAGATATTAATGGCGGTCAATGAACGCTTCCCAAATCACACACGCACACATTGCAAAAACACACTGTTGTATAACAATTATGCATGCTAAAACAATTTTCTTAACCTCGTTTTCCCGGCCTAATGCAATATCTGATTATCATGGCGTCTGGAAGGAATAAAAACAACCTGTCAACGTCGTTATGTCCACTGCAATATTGTTTCGCGGTGTCCAGATAAAAACAATCAAATTGCTTTAGCTATACCTTCTTGGGACGGAGCCAGGAGTACAGAGGTTAGCTCAATCTAGAGTTGATTGTTGTACGTGTAGAATGAATACGTTTACTGGCGATTTCAAAAGAAAGGGGCAAGGAACCCCTCCCCAGCCCCCTCTCTATATTTATTTACATAAAACAAACTCATGTTTATATTGGAGGAGAGGGAGGAAAAGAGAGGGTGAGAATATTAAAAAGTAGAAGAAGACGAAAAGAGAGAGAGATAGAGAGAGAGAGGGGGGGAGGAGGGGAAAAGGAAATTTGGGGACTTTGGAAAAGGATAACAGAATCCCTTTTTTTCACACCATTTTCCTTAATTCTGGCTTTTCAGAAATTAGTTAAAATGGATTGGGGAACCCATGGCACGTCTTTGGAACATGCTTCCTACATTTCTAAGAAAAGCCTCCATCCCACCAAACTAGTTCTCACTTCGTTTTCGAAAATGTTGCCAAACGGGCTTAAGCTGTGTGCGAACGGAGTTGAACGTAGTAGCAACTGTTTACGATCTGTTTAAGGACTTCATGGACGAGCTCGGACTGGCTAGGACGGGAAGGTGCTCTAGTACTTTGAGCCTGTTCAAAAATAAATTGTCCCCGTCCTGCAATCAGACGGATTCACAACGTACTTAAAACGAGATGGACGTACTACGAACGGACTGATTGCCGTACTATGAACGGAATTTCTGTACGTTTGGATGGAGAGGAGCTCGCATACAGTGTTGCAAATTTTTCGGCGGTGATTGTCCTCGGGTGGTAATTGTCCTCGAGGGGGTAAATTTCCTCTGGGGTAGTTGTTCTTGGGGCTATTTGCCCTGGGGGGGGGGGCGCATTTTCCGGGGGGTAATTGTCCTTAGTGGGAAGTTTTCCGGCGGTAATATTCTGGGGGGGGTGATTGTCCAGGGGGTTATTGTCCTAGAACCCAAAAAGACATCCTCACCATCCATACTCTAGTAATTTCCACCAAAGTGTCCAAATGCCTTTGACCCCGATGAACCGCCTTACAATTAGGGGGAAGGCCTTGAAACTTTCATGAGTTACCTAACCGATTACAATAATTTTTACTGTCACTGGTCAAAATTCTCGCTCGTTTATAATAAGCGTTGTCCCACGGGATAGCCTCTTCGGTCCGATGATTTTTAATTTCATACCTGAACGGCTTTACATACGCGTAGGAATTTTGCTTTCCTTTGTGCTATTCGAAGGCGACTCATTATCTTTTCTTACCACTACAATCTCCATGCTCTTTGCAATCAACTTAGGATTCAAACCGTGTACAAGATTATTCAAGGACGTGCCGCTGGTCGTTTGCCCGCACAATACTGCGCACAATCACTACAAAGGAAATTCTTGACCCCTTTTCCGACTATTAAAACAGAGAAAATGGATTGTGATTACCTAATTTGGGCAGTTTTCTATTTATTTGGAATCTATATTTGTATTTATTTTGTATTCAGCAGCAAGTTTTTTTTTAAGCTAACGACATTCTGCGGAATAACGCTATATATATTGTGTCTTCGCATTTAGCAGAACGGCGCAAAGCGCTTATGACCTTCCGCCTACTGCACAGCTAGCCTCGAACTACGTGAATCACACCTGCACAAAAAAACGGATGGTTTTCCCCCCTGTAATTACTTTTTTTGAGGCTCTTAAATCTATCTTGCTGGACAAATTCTCTCCATGACAACTTATCCCTGGACAAGTACCTCTAGACAACTACTCCTATGAAAAATACTATCTTCTAGGACAGCTACTACGGACAACAGCACAGGAGAACTATACCTCGGACATTTACCATTCCTCTACACTAGAGTTTTACGGGTGGTAATTGATATGAAAGGGTAAATTATTGTCGATGACAATAATGTTTATGTTTTGCTTTTATTTGTAACATCAAAACAATGAATTGTTTTTGAGTTATTCCTGTAAGCAAGATGAGATTTATTGATAATTAAATAGTATTTTGAAACCTACTCCGCATATAGGCTACTGATGAAAAGTACTGATTAAAGGTTTCTAACCTTATAAGTACAAGGGTTGCCTACATGCCATGTTTTGATGTCCAGTTGCTGCTTCATTCCTATTTCCTCACGTATACCGTGTCCACTTAGTACATCTGATGAGGAAATAATTAATCAAATAAAGATCGAACAAGATGACCTTTCCAAGCCACAATGAAAGCAAATAACGATAACGACATTGTCAAAGGAGTTAGAACACCATCTCATAACACGGTCACACCAAGGAGACCCACACCGGGGACCCGTTTCACAAAGTCTTTTTTTTTAATGTCAAATGACAAAAATCAGTGACAAATCTTGTGATAACCAATCAGAAGCAAGAATTTCAGTAGCTTATAACAAAAACTGGCATTTGTCACCGATGACAAGTTTTATGAAACGCCCCCAAGACCGACAAAAACTTGCTTTTACATCGAATAGGCCATTTTCGTAATGTAAAGAAATATAATGCATAAACCTTTGTTAAGTGCCATGTTACAAATTGTTTCATTCACCTGTTACATATAATTGTATTTCGATAAGTCAGAATGTAAATTACCTACATACCGTGTTGTAGGTTAGGACGTACCATACTGTTTGCCCTACTACAGTTGCAGCAACAATTCATGTATGCAACTTCCATTCTGATTATTGAAATACAAGTATTTGTTATAGGTGAATGAAATAATTTATAACATGGCACTTAACATAGATTTATGCGTCAAAGCCCCCTCTAAAATTTTGGGAGCCCCAAATTCGCAAAAGATTAATGGTAAAATTACACTTAAAGTGGTTCATAATGTGAAAGAGGACGTCATTATATTTTAAAGACACACTTCTGCAAAGATTCCCCCAAATAATGTGTCTGAAGAATATTGATAAAAGAATACATAATTTAATTCTTCTGTTGTAAGCAGAAATCTTAAATTTTGAATTCGATCAATATACAACTTTAAACACGTTTGTTTTGAAAATCCTTGCAGAAATGTATTTTAAATGACATCCTCTCTCACATTATGATACAATTTAAGTGAAATTTTGCCATCAAATTTGTGGAGCTCCCAACACTTTAGAGGGGCTTTAAATGTGATTGCGTTACAAAAATGGCCTATTGCGAGGAATTATCGGTAGGTTAGGAATCGGCTTGGAGTCAATTCGGCGGTGTGACTCGGGTGGTAAGACGATGCCGATCAGAAGAGCGACTCTTGATGACTAGATAATTGACAAAGTTCATTCATTAATCCGAGATGGGATCATTTAAATATTCATCTGACAATCGAATTAAGATGACGGTAATTACGTCATACATCAAATGTCATTTCGATTACAGTCGTCCCGTCTTCGATTAGGGAATGATTTTGCTTTCTTTGTACCGAACTACTTCTTCATAATTAAAGGTTAGCTTTACAATTTTTTTACAACATACAACTTCCTGCAAGGATGCCAGGCCTTGTCAAAAGTGGTAGGTAATCTGGACGATTAAAATATTGATCTTAGATTGTTGAAGAATGACGAATACACATGGATGATGCGTGTTCATGTTTTGGAAGTGCGTTAGGAAAGTTTTAAGTCTTTATTTGAATTTTAAAGCCTCATTTGAGAACCCGAAAAACAATATCAGCGCTGAAACACACATTTAACTTCTGACATCTGCAACATTTTTGACAATCTCTATCAAGTTTTTAAATTATTTTGTTCTCATATTCTAAGGAGTGTTCACCACGTGGTATAGACGTACACTCTTACAACTATAATGTGAAATCACGACTTAAAATGGCCCGGAATAAGTGACCACTTTCTCAAAATGTCACATTTCCACTTTTAACATGCAAAATTCAGCCTTAATAGTGTTTGAAGTGGTCTCTCCTCGGCCGGCCCTTTTAGATGGTTATATGACATATGAGTGTTAAGAGTGTATACATCTTCCGCGGAGGGTGGGGAGGTGGTTAAACTACAGCTCAAGAATTGTGTACAAGCTTCTTTTGGAGAATACAATGTTTGTAAATTCCGGGGGAAACCCGCCCTTTTCTGACACCCCTCTGACACCAGAAAAGTTGACGATAACCCCAAATCATTGGTCTCATCAAATCTCATTTCTGGTGCAAAAGTTTGCCGTGCAAAAAAGACTCTGTTCTTGATCATCTAGACAATTCTGTATTCTTGGTTTTCAATTCCATTTTTGTTTGTTTGTGTCCACAAATGCGGGTGGGGAGTGTAATGGCAGTTGTAGAGAAAAATAATTTGGTTCCAAGTCAACTTATTACTACAGGATATTCACTTTGCTAAAAGCAGGTATGTGAATTCCAGATGCTGAAGTTAGAAACAGGGTGGAATTACCCGTATGGACCAAAAATCAGACCCTGCTCTGCCGTTATGACTGAGCACCATGGTAATTCAATTCGGATCTATTATGTACAGGTTCAATGCCTGTAACAGAAGATGCATCCGTCTACTACTACCCTCATCACACGGTAACTTCGCTGATAAAATATTGAATCTCTTCCGTCATCACACTTCGTCGATGGAGCCATTAATGGGCTGTGATGACAACGGGATCGAGCCCGAGAGTGCTAATTGAAATCTCATTCGCCTCCTCTTCGAATTGCGGTAAAAACGGAACTCCAGCCTTATCAGAAAGATTTCTGAATTGAATTGTCGTCAGATTTTGTGAACGAATGATGATCCCTCCTCTACTGATTAAGGTTACTTTTAAAATGTGTCGCCAGCCTTATCGGAAAGACTTCAGAATGTGATAAGCTTTTTAACACGAATTATCCCTCCTCGGCAGATTGCGGTTACTTCTACAAACGGGTCACCGGCCCTATAAAAAGATTCATGAATGAGATTATGATCGGGTTTTTAGCGAGACTCATCATGTTTATGCCTGGTCGGTGGTTTACGGTTAAATCTTAAACAGGTCATCAGCGTATCAAAAACTCTCATGATTGATATTGTATTACCGAATGACAATGAGGCGGTCTCCTTGATTGATGAGTAGAAAATGTTCAATGTTCTTACTTTTAAAGTAGACATACGAAGAATCAAAAGTGTTTTGAATTGATGCAAAACTCATATCATTGCGAAGGGGAAGCCTTACTGATCAAATACAACAACTCTCCTCTTCAAAATATGTTTCAGGCCCGCAGTAATCAACTCTCAAAAATGTTAGTTTTGAGATCCAGATTTTCTGCCTTCAGCGGTCCTTTGTAGAGCGTCAATATTTGTGACGTACGTCACACACAGGACACGGCTGGCTAGCTGCAGACTAATACACGCGCGACTCCGGTATGCGGCCGGTACCGAGCTGTTTGTCCAGGGTGTGACGTCACTATTCAGAGCTCGCTACGCTCGTGTGTTTGGCTTACGTTCGGGGGCGCTTGGGGGTCTAAGAAGGGTCTTGACAAATTGCATGTTACGCCTTTCCATGATATCTATATGATTTCTCAGCAAATTATTCGTGTTTTTCAAGAGAAAATCTTTCCATCCATATGTAATTTGTTCTAATTTTCAGTTGTTAGTAAATTTTCTTTGTGTAGCTCCTTTAAATATGATTTTAATTCAAAGAAGAAGATGAAGATGAAGTAGACGAAGCAGAAGAAGAATACGAGACAGAAGAAGAAGTAGGAGAAGAAGAAGAAGAAGAAGAAGAAGAAGGAGAAGGAGAAGAAGAAGATGAAGAAGAAGAGGAAGAAGAAGAAGAAGAAGAGCAAAAAGAAGTAGAATATGAAAAAGAAGAAGGTAAGGGAAAAATAACAAGAAAAAGAATAATTAGGAGGAGGAGGAGGAGGAGAAGGAGATGAAAAAGAAGAACAAGAACAACAACAACAACATCCATAGTAACCAATAGAAGAACACGAATAATAATAAACAACAACAACAGAAAAAACCCACTGCATAATGTCCAAAAACGTTCATTATTATTATGATGTAGGTTACGTTGCTTGAACCTGTGGTATCGATTATAGCACCGATCTGAGAAAATCAATGCAGCAAATCATTGATTGGTGAGTGTATGGGTGGGGACCTGCAACATCGACATTGAGTACCATTTCCATGTTTACTTTAGGAAACCGATGTCATTATCATAGTTATCGTTATTGCTTATATGGGTCCGACTCTTTGTCTCCCTTAGTTTCCTAATTATGACCATGTCTTGTTCTAAGCATGCAGTTAACTAGCATTCATGCCGCAACAACTCGTCAGTATTCTAAAAAATGGGTCGAAATGACTTCAATAAACATCGAGGACCTCTCCCCCTGTAACTCGACAGAAAATTATGTCGCATTATTAAGCATCAAAATGGAAAATTGTGTCAATGTCGTTGTGTTTCTTCTTGACTAATGTTTGAATCCAATAAATTAGATATATTAGGATTGACAATGCCAGCTATCTGCTAGCTATCTGCGTCGTGTAACATTACTGTAGATTAAATAACATACAGGTCAGTAAGAGAATGGGACATGTGATATCCATTATCCCTGCTTCGGGTAACATTAATGTACCCCAGGCATCCGCCAGGTGATACAAATGAGGGAGACTGCTGCATTAATAGTTTTCCTCAAGCCATCGATCGCAAAGCAGATGCAACAGAGAGAATATTTGGGGGGGAGGGGTTGAGAAGTGGGGAGGGGGAGGATAATAAGAGGAGTGGCTTCTGGGGGCACTAGGAGAGAGATAGGGAGGAGGAGAGAGAGAGATGGAGAGGGAGAGAGAGGGAGAGCGAGACAGGGAGATACAGAGACAGAGAGACAGATAGAGAGACAGAGAGAGAGAGAGAGAGAGAGCAAACAGAGAGAGATAGAGAGAGAGATAGAGAGATAGCGAGAAAGAGTGGAGACAAATTCAATTTACATTTCATCCAACTTGTCCCTCCATGATGTGAACTGGGTCCATATACTACTGGAAATAATGCCCCTTTCGATAATTTAGCTTTCAAAATTGCGATTATTTGCAAATCTGTGATTGCTATTATTGTGTTTTTTCCTATATTTTTGTTGTTGGCAAACATTTTAAAACCTAGTGATCCCACCTCTCTCTTTTCTCTCTCTCCCTTCTCTCCCGCTCTTCCTCTCTTTCTCCCCCCTCTCTCTCTCTCTCTCTCTCCCTCTCTCTCTCACACTCTCCCATCTATACCTATCCTTCTCGCTCTCTCTTTCTCCCTCTCTTTCTCTCTCCCTCGTTTTTTAATTTTGCCCGACACCCGCCATCGAAAATGCCTTCCCCGCGCCCTTGAAAAGACGAAGTAGGACGGGGACGGGTTATCCAACCTCTTGCTCAAGGCTTGGTGAATGGAATAATATCTCGCCTACATGAATGTTTTATATCACCTAGCTGATCTTTTGTCACCATTCATCAATCAAATTTGGATATATCATTTTTGATGAATGTGATGAAGAAGGGAATAATAGGTATAGGCACCCTTGAATTTACTCATGCATCTCTTATTGATAGCCTGTAAATAACATTATGCAATTACACTGTTGGTCATAATGGTGGAATAATTATTTTTACCCCAATTTATTGAATGATTTTGACAATGATTTATTCCTAATAGATCTAGATAATAGTATACATTCTCAGATTTTATTGAATGACAATTGGGGAGTGTTTGTTTTGCGTGACTGCTAAAGCATGTGTGTGCTACTATGCTAATCAACTAGGGGACCTACGTCCTTAAGTCATAATGCTTTAGCAATCACGCAAAAAAAACACTCCTCAATTGTCATTTAATAACATTTGAGAATGTACACTATTATCTGGATCTATTAGGAATAAATCATTGTCAAAATCATTCAATTAATTGGGGTAAAAATAATTATTCCACCATTATGACCAACAGTGTCCTTCGAATCTTGATCTACCCATAGGGAAGTTTTTCTTCTTCTTCTTTTATTAGCCTGTATTTATAGATTACACACACACAACCCTATTGAAATATGAAGGAATAATTGAAAATCTGAAATTATTGGATTACAATTTTGATTTACTGAAATAGAAATTTGTATTTGTATTTATTGATTCAACCATAACATAACATCAAATGAAAACAATAACGGTATATCAATCTTAACTCTTATCCTGCCACAGGGCTAATCCCCCCAGTGCCAGATTTATAACGAGATAATCGGATTAACGCGATGGTACTAACAATAGCGCGTGCAAAACACTAGGCACAGTCCAATGGGCATGAACAATAACTACTATTACGAATGTTTGCTAGCATGCAATAAGCAGCGTAACAGTTGCGTGCACGCAGCCTCATGGCAGGCTATGAGTTAAACAGTAAATACAATAATGGTTAGTAACATGGTATCTCGAAAGAAAAAAAGAGAAAAACATTTAAAGATTTAAAATAAACAAACAAAACTACATATATTATCTCACAGACACAAACACCCCCTCGGATATACTTACACACACATGCCTGGGACTTCAATTTAAAATATAAGATAGGGTGTGGGGGGGGGGTATATACATTATTTATCATATAACAAATATTTAATACAGGATGGAAGACACATTACATGTCCTCGCGGTGGTCACCACAGCAGTGAGCAGCCATCTTGGAGAGCTGCATGGGTTCATGTCCTCTCGCGGTTCTTATACTTCTTTTGGAGATTACCTCCCCCCCCCTTGAATATTTCGAGAAATTAAACAACTGAACAAAACAAGACAACAAAAGTGTAGAAAATACAACGAACTATGCAATAGTATACAAATATACACTGTCTTGAGAGGTTCTGGTTAAAACTATGCGCAAGAGGTGACTCCAATAGTACTATTTGCTTCGGGGCTGCTGCCCTTCAGCAAATGGTACTTTTGGAGTCACCGAGGCCCATAATTTTAACCAGTACCTCGAATAGAGGCATAGTATATATGTTTTATATCCTGCATCTAAACATTATTTTATAAAAATAAAAAAACATTTTTGGGAAAGAAGAATTGTTTTATTTTTTTTAAACTCCCAAATAGTAAACCCAAATAGTACTCTCATATAGTAATTTCTAAAAATAGTTCAAATATTTCTGGTCATGTGACGAGCTCTTAACCAATCAAAAGCCAACAATTTTTTGATGCAGGATATTATACGCATTATCGATTAAAATCAATTCGAAGAAAGGGTACCGAAAAGTCATTTGGCGGACTGTATCTGAATTTCAAAGAGAAAATTACATTAATTTTATAGAAAGTTCATTTTTGCCCTTACATATGACACCTCAATCAGGAAAAATGAGCTAGGAATAACAATTTTTTTTTAAACTAATGCTTGCATTTCGATAATTTTACTAAACAAATTCGTTTTTACTGGCTGCCTGCCGTAGCAACAAACAGAATCGACTTCGTTTCGTTGACAATCAGCCATGCATGACGTCTTTCGCATATGGCTGATCGTCAACGAAACCGAGAGTAGTCTTTTGATATAGATATAAGATAAAGATGATTTATTGGACCTGCCTTTGTCTACAAAAACATAGATAATGGGTCATCAACAATAGTAGAAGTCATGAATATAAGAAATACACAATTTCAAATGAGATTTTTCTTAAAAACAAGATAGTAAATAAAAGAAACGTAACGGTGGAATAAGGGAAAAGAAACAAACTGAATTAATTAGCAAAAGTCTTCTATGCTATATAATTCAAAGATGAGTATAGCCCTGGCTTCTAATCTGTTAGATTGGTATGTAAACTGCTGTTATAATCTTTCAAAATTTACTGTACAGAAAAATAAAATCGATATAAATATACCTGCATTATGTTACTAAATATCAGACAGCCTTGTGGCACAAATCAAGAAATCAGCATTTAAAACATAAGAAGAGAGAAAAACAGAAATAGGCTGATATAAGATTAAAGAAATAATAAAGTCGTTTACGCTTGCACTCAAAGATGAAAGGTAGCTCTTAATATGACCCATAGCATGCTAGATGTCCATTAAAGCTGACCCAAAGGGCGCACTTGACTTCATTTTACAAATATTTTGGTCTTGAGGGAGGGGAGGGGGTGGGGGGGGGGGGTCCTGTTCACTTTTAAGGTCTGTAAATTGTTTCAGAATATGATCCGGCTTCATGCTTTTGTTTCAGGCAAATACCTTTGATAACACAAATTATCGGTTTTTGTTTTTAAAAGGTATTGGTCAGGGTCATGGGTTTGTGAAAATGTGTTTTCTTGCTGCACGTAGACGTAGGTTGATTAAATCCTTTTCCACCTTCTGTTAGCTTTGAAATATAAGAAGGAAAACAAAACATGTCGGGTTTATATGTCCGTTGGGACAAATCCGCTTCAATTACATTTTGTGAAGCTTGAGAGAAAAGGGACCTGGGACCTACTGAGAATTTGAAGTTTCTAAGTTCACAATGTAATTTCATGACCAGAACTCGAAGGGCAGTGTATGCCCAAATGCATTTTTCCAAGATATACACAATTGGAAAACTTTATTTCATACCTCTTCTACTACTCCAGCTTTTATCATCTCATTAGTTCTGTCTAAGACGCAAACAAAACGGACACGTGGTTCCTTTCTCAGAAAGCTTTTGTGATTTTCATCCTCGGATAATGTAAATCGCGATCGCCTCTGCACAAAAAGGCATTTTCTGCCCTACATATTTCTTTTAAATCGAAATAAGGTTATAATGTACACTGTAATTAGGTAGGCATGATGGCCCAGTGCCATTGGTATAGTACAGTGGTCTCGTACCCGGAGGGTCCCAGGGTCGAAACCAAGTCGATGAGCTAGTGCCCTTTGGTAAGGCATTTATCCTCATTGCCAAGTCCTTCGGAGAGGATGCTTAGCATACACATGCTTGCTACGCAGTCAGGTAAAATAAACAAATAAACGAACCACTTGCATACAAATGAGAAGCGTATTTTGATATTATTGCCATCGTATGGCCATGGTGACGTCAATGGCTGACAACTGCCTTTAGAATAATATTTTAGCATTTTGTAAGATTATCGTTTTGATTTTTCCTCTGATGATACAATTACCAACAACAGCAGCAACAACAGCAGCAACAATATTACTAACAGCAACAACATTAGACAAGAGATCATCAGGCAAATAGTTTCTTTTATGTGTATTGAGTGCGTCTGATGAATGATATGGGTGGATAGGTGTGCGTTGTGTGTGTGTGGGGTGAAGTGTATGTGCGTGTGTGCGCGCGTGTGTCTGTTTGTGTGAGTGTGCGTATGTGTGTTTGTGTGGGTTTGTGTTTGTGTTTGCGCGTGTGCGTGAGTGTATATGTGGGGTGTGAGTGTTTGTGTGGATGTGCGTATGTGTGTTTGTGTGTGTTTGTGTTTGTGTTTGCGCGCGCGCGTGTGTGTGTGTGTGTGCGTGAGTGTGTGCGCGCGTTTGTGTTTGTGACTCTGTTTTTTGTGTGTCATCCCCTTCCCACCTGTGCCCCTCCCCTGTTTAACAAGCCTGGCTATACCAGTGGTTCCCGGCTGCGTTCCGGTGATATGAGATACTCTACAACAAGATGAATCAATCGATTGCAGTTTTTTAGGCTAGTAAAGGAGGACAAAAAGCTTTAAAAAAGAAATTATGTCGGCTAAAGGATTAAAATTCTAGCTTGACCGGTAAAAATATAAATTTCACCTGCATAAATGAAGCCGTCTAATCTTTAAATACGGAGATCTACATCGGGTAGATTATGTGTTTTTTTAACTCAATTGAATTTTCCTGTTCAGAGCAATAGTGTTATACTATTTAAAAAAGGTTATATAAACTATTGGAAAGGGGGTTATAAGAATGATTTTTATATATAGTAGGTCCGCATCTACATTACTTTTTAATTACCGATAAAACATTGACAGCAGATGGGAATAACGTAAAGTAAACCTATTTTGAAGACCAAATTATTAATGTCATTTATAGTGGTCTTATAATTAGAGATGTACATATTTAAACCAAATAATTCCTTGATTATAGGCTGTACACTTCTTCGATTTGTTGGTTTAAAAGATTGTTGAATACAACGATGACTCCATGAAATAAAGCTAAATGTGGATATGTCGACAGCCCGACTGAAAATACCTCTCGTTCAAATCTTATAAAAAGCGGATTAATACCCAGCTTATAGATTCTCAACATGGTGCATTATGATTTCTTAATTTATCATTTCATATGGGCCATATTTTCCATTAAAGATCATTCCTCGCAGGTTAGTGCCCGAAGCCTTTCTTAATAAGCTGAGCAAAATTGAGGTTTGCTAAAAAAAGAAAGAATGAAGTCACTTATGAATCCAAGTATTACTCAATATGTGTAAGAGAAGAGATGATGTCATGTATCATATTGCTTTACGAGCCTGACTGCACGATCACCTGAGCGTACGTTAATCACCACTCATGTTTGTTATGCTTCAGTGAAGTATGCATTATTGGTTATGGCAAATTCTTGCTCGATAAGATAACATGTCAGCTCTATAATAGAGATATCACTCGCCAGTGTTATCTCCCCTTTATGTATATAATGCTATTTTTTAATAACTGCACACATTTTAATGGATTAATTATGCCAGCAAGGGCTTTTGAATTTCTTCCTTCTCAAACCATCACTAGTCAGCTTAGAATTATACTCACACAAAATAAGAAATTGATGGTGAATAAAAGGAACAAGAAATGGAAAAGAAAAAAATTGTCTTGACGATACAAAACATTTGGGATGAAATTTTATACGTCTATTTAAAAACGTGATTTACCACAAAAAAGCGATATACAACTTTGATTGTCATTGTGACCTTCAAGGCTTGATGGGTAAAATGCCCAGTAGAAAACAAACATTAAATTAATGTCGCCTTATTATTATTATATTATATGTTTAGCCATGCCAAAACTGTTGAACAATTTCATATGGACACCGTTAAGAGAGAGAGAGAGAGAGAGAGAGAGAGAGAGATGTGGACCGAGAAAGCAATTCAATACTACGAGGCTATTAATATTGATTTCTTTTTTCTTTTATTGTTTCTTTCTCAGTCTCTGATTTGGCTAAATACTTATTATATTTTCACTTTTCTTCTCTATTTCAATAAATCACTTTGTTTGTCTGTCCAATCATTCTTTTCATATCGTGAATTTGCTCTCAAAACACATTAGTTTGAATAACCTCTAAATTTAGTTCAATTGCCGAAAAGAAATCGCTAGAATTCACGGCAGTTTTTAAACGAAAATAGCCTGGAACCAAAAAACAAACTTAGCAGATGGAATAATGAGGAGCTCCGCTAAATCCCACCAATATCGCAGGTAGAAATTGTTTGTCCAAATGCGATGACAATTGGGAGTTACGGGAGCAAAAGGGTTATAAAGGGAAAAGAAGAAGAGTTCGGCTCTCCGGACGCAAGGAAAAGTCTCGCTGTCCACTCACCCGCCATTAACTGTCCTCTTAGAGACATACTCCAGTAAGCTTTCCTCTCGCTCTGTTTTGTCTGGTTGCTTCCTCGAGTCTCGAGGTCATCTCGAGTGGACTGAAACCGATCCGCAAATAAAGCTATCCGATCGCAGCCGAGCATCTTGCGTGCGTCTCTGTGTATAAGCCGCATCGATCGCTGGGAGGGAAGGATGTGAAGGGGTTAAGGTTTTGAGTGTCGTGCGCGGAGAGAAACACAGAGAGAGAGAGAGAGACAGAAAGGCTGAGGAAAATAGAGAAGAGACTGAGGGAGAGAAATTAGAAAACTAGAGAACGTGGAGACGAAGTGAGTATCAGAAAAAAGAGATTCATAGAGCCGGAGAGAGAAAGAGAGATCAAACAATTTGTATATCTCTTTTGTATCAACTATACGCTGCATTAAAACTTTTCAATATCCGTATCATAAAACCGGTGTAAGGAGAGAAAAAGAGAGAAAGCCAAAAAAAGGAGAGAGAGAGAGAGAGAGAGAGAGAAGGGGGAAGCAATATTTAATTTAAGTTTCTGCATTTCTTTTTTAAACTTCGTCTTCGAAATCTTTGAAACTTGTGAAGGACAATTGCTGATTTTCTTACAGAAAAATAGCATAATCTTTACCTTTTACGAATCTATTTCTTCACTAAAATACCTACCTTCATTTCGTCTTGCAACAATTTGGTTTTTCATGCGTTTCCTTCTTTTCCCTTTCCTTTACGTATAGAAGTTGTGTGAATTGTATAAGATTTGTCTTGAACTAAATTCGATACGTTTGCAAACATTCGCCCCTCAGTGATCTCACTGAGGGCCGAATACTTGCGAACGTAGCGAATTTGGGGTTTCGCCAGGGTTCGTAAAAGGTTGCAAAAGGTTCGTACAGTCGAAAGCTTTTGCAAACGGTAGACGGTGTCGCTGAAGTTCTTTTTGATTCGCCAATGCTAGCGACCACGTGAACATATGGTTCTTATTTTATATCTGAATGCTGGGGAAGCTTGCTCACCCATTTAAATAATTCAATTCAATTCAATTTTATTTCATTCAGTTAAAAAGACAACATTTTATATAACAACCAGCTATATAACATAAAATACACATTAAGAACATATTTGACATTTGGACATAAAATAAACTGAATAGGTTGCAACCTGAAAGGAAAAACATGATCCTTATATAAAAGTTGACCCTTTTTTATAATAAAAACAAATGAAATATATCCGTTACTAAACATTATACTATACACAAATCAAGACAACAAAAATACATACAACAACAAATAAAATATGTCTTGAATGTAAATGATTATTGCAGTTTATCTAAAAGAAATTTCTTATACCTACGTTTAAAAACATTTACACTAACAGAATTATGAATATAATGGGGAAGAGTGTTCCATAAAAAGGGTCCTTGGAAAATAATAATTTTTTGGTTTAGTACTGTACGAGTCAATGGCAAGTGAAATTGTTTAGCATTTCTAGTATTATAACTATGAATAGTACAGTTTAAAATAAACAATTTGGAAATAGAATCAGGAATAAGATTGTGGTGACATAAATACATAAAGACACCTACTTGTAATAAATATACATCCCTATATTGCAACATGTTTAATGAGTAAAATATTGGATTGGTATGGTAAAGAAAAGAAGAATGATTAATAATTCTTATTGCACGTTTTTGTAATTTAAACAGTCTATCTTGATAAATTAATGCAGCATTGCCCCATACAATAATAGCATAATGTAAGTAAGGGTACACAATTGCATAGTATATCATTTTGAGTATAATTTTAGGGAGAGATTTCAATCTGTACATGACACCAATACTTTTAGATAATTTGTTGCAGATGACACCAATATGATTAGACCAGGAGAACTTATCATCAATAATAACACCCAAAAACTTTGCTGAAGAAACTCTCTGAATGTTTACATTACCTAGTTTGATTGTTATTGAGTCTTTCTTTATTTTCTTTTTGGTAAAAATCATAAAATTGGTTTTCTTTTCATTAATGGAAAGTTTATTAGCATAAAACCATTGAACAACTAATCCAATCTCAATATTAAATGTAGTTTCAAGAGTATGTTTGTTTTTGTGTGAAAGGAAAATACTGGTGTCATCTGCAAACAGAATACATTTTAAATTTTTTGAAGCATTGACAATATCATTTATATACAAAATAAATAAAAGGGGTCCAAGAATGGAACATTGTGGCACTCCACATCTAATTGGCTGTAATTGTAATTTGTTTTTATTTAATACAACAAATTGTTTTCGATTTGATAAATAACTTTTGAATATTTTCAATGTTATACCCCTAATTCCATACATATACAATTTCTCCAACAAAATACTATGGTCAAGCGTGTCAAACGCTTTAGTGAGATCAAGAAATAAGCCAATTGTTGTTTCTTCATTATCTATTGCACTTCCCACTTTATGAACAAAATCTATCAAAGCTGAAGATGTTGAGTGTCCTGCTCTAAATCCATATTGGTTATTATTTATAATATTGCACTTTGTAATAAAATGTAAAAGTCTGGTATAAATACACCTTTCAAAAATTTTGGAAAAAACAGGTAAAACAGAAATTGGGCGATAATTAGACATCACTTCTGGTGGACCACTTTTAAAAATGGGTGTTACACGAGCTATTTTTAACGATGTAGGAAATTCTCCACATTTAAGGCATTGGTTGAATATTTCACTGAGATGTTCACTTATCTTATGTATAATCGGTTTTACTACTTTAATATCTATTTCATCATAACCTGTACTAGAATTAGGCTTAAGTTTGTCTACAATATCTATAATTTCTTTACTAGTAATAGGTTTAAAAAATGCAGTTTGATCATTTTGAATTACATAATTTTTAAAATCATTATTGCACGAAGAAAAAGAAAGGTTCAAGTTATGACCGATGTTTACAAAATGTTCATTCAATATATTACAAATTTCCATATCAGTTGTAATATTTTTGTCATTACATTGAATACATTTAATAACCGATTTTGTATTCTGCTTACCAAGAGCCTGATTGATAACGCTCCATGTTTTTTTCATATTCCCTTTATTACTCCGAAATTTGTTTCCGTAATACGCTCTTTTAGTACTTTTTATCATATTCGTTACTTTATTACGACATTTTTTATAAACATTCTTTCTATATACAGTGGGATTTTTCAAATATAGCTTATAATATCTGTTTTTCTTTGTACTCAATTTCCGAATATCGCTTGTAAACCAAGGTTTGTCCATACGTTTTTTTTTATAAGATATAAATTCAATAGGAAAACAAATGTTATATGCATCCATGAATTGTCTTAAGAAATCATCATAACTCTTATCAGTATTATTTTCACTGAGATTCCATCGTTGTAATTCCAACAAATAAGCGAATCTACTAATATTATTATCATGTATTTCTCTTCTTTCATAAATTTTTTTATCTAAAGTATTTACTTCATTTTCGCACAAACAGTAAACAGGAAAGTGGTCGCTTAATTCAGATAAAATAATACCTACATGGGTTTGGCAAGTATCATTTGTGATAATGTTATCAATCAGGGATATGGAGTGTTCGTTTACACGAGTCGGATATTTCACAAAAGGGAACATGGAATACAACATTAAAATCTCTAGAAAATCATTAACAGATTGCAATTTACTAACCTTAAGAAGATCTATATTAAAGTCTCCCATTAAATACAAGGTTTTGTTTTCTTTATTGACAATATCAAAAATATTTGAGAGAGAATCATAAAACTGGTCAACTGCTTGGTCGGGGGGCCTGTAAATAACACCAATTAAAAGTCTGTGACTATCTATTTCAATAAAAGTATTTTCTATATAAGAAGTATTTACATCTAAGTCATGACGTCGCTTAAAAGAAATGTTAGATCGTATAAAAATTCCAGTGCCACCTCCTCTTCTATTGCAACGATTATTATTAACAAACTCATAATTATCTAAGTTATACAAAGATTGAGGTGATATTTCTGTTAGCCATGTTTCCGTAATACCAATCACTGACATTTGCATATTCAACGAGTTCAAAAATAAGGACATTGCATCATAGTTACAACTTAAACTTCTAATGTTTACATGAAGCAAGGATAGGTTATGATTGAAAGATTTTTTTTTTTTTTTAATTAAAAATAGATGTGCTAAATTCCTCGGGTGTAAGATAAGTTATTGGTGGCTTACTGATACCATCATGATCTGCCGGTGATAAATATTCATGTAAGGTATCTAAATCAGTATGTTCAAGACATTTTGCAACAAGACTTTGGCAAGACATAACTACACGATACTACAAACAAACAAATATATATATGTAACAATGATTAAAATAGTATAAATACCTAAAAGAACCTGTTAATAATCGGTGGAGAAGATAAAAAAATCCGCTAGAGGAGCCATTTTAGATTTCAGTGTCTGTTTTCAATGTTCATTTCTTGTCCAGCTTTCTTAGATCGTCAGCACTTCTAATGAGGTGCTTCTTTGATTTTCCGTTCTCGCCAGTCACAGCTACGAAGATCCGGCCATCCATTGACCATGCCGATGTCACTATATCAATCTTCTGCGCTTCATGCAGAAGACCGCTGTTCCTTGGTGTTAAATCCTCGTGGATTGACTGTCCTGTTCCTTTCAACTTTTTTCTGCTTCTCATGAAGAGCTCGCGTTTTTTGTAGGAACAAAATTTGACAATGACAATGAAATAGGGTTGGGTGACTTGGGTCAAAGAGTTAGCAAAAGGTCCCAAACATTCCCAAATAGTGGCAAAGGATTAATAGCAAATAGTTGCTAATTAGTCTTCGCAAAAACCGTCGCTAACATTTGTTTACAGTCGCTAATAGTCGCCAACTCCCTTTCGCAAACATTCGCTCAAATGTTGCTAATTGTCGCTTATGGCTGAGGCAAACCCTGATTTTCGCCGACATTCGTCAGAAAGGCTTTTTTTCAATAAAAAATAACAAAAGTCAGTGACAAATCTGCTGATAACCAATCAGAAGCAAGGATTTCAGTAGCTTATAACACAAATTGTCATTTGTCACTGATGACAAGTTTTGTATAATTTTGTATAATACCAACACTGTCTTCCTCTGTCAGAGGTATGAAAGCATGTGTTTCGACTCGCATCCCAAAATGTACGCATGTGCGTTTATATTAAATGCTCAATATAAAGGGCTTGACTTGTTTTTTCATGGAGTTATGAACTCCATGTTTTTTTTTAAGTGAATTATGTAGAAGTATGGGAGCTTTGCTAGCCTGGAACCGAAACAAATACATCTTTGCCTAAAGAATATCCCGTCATCATTTCTCCCAAGTGTTATGAATATGCAAATTATTAAATTGGATCATGTTAATACCAGAGATGACGTGCTGCTGAATGATCGAGCTAATAAAACACGAATCAAACTAAGGTCGTCTTGTTTATTGAATGTATTTTGAACATTAGTTGTTAAAGGGGATTATGTAATCTAATTGACCCGATCCTACTCAAGTTACTTCCTTTAAAACCAAATTACATTCTGTTTTTGTAGTCAATTGGCCCGAATCTGTCCTACGAATATTTTACTTTAACTTTATTTTAAAGATTTTGTTTCTTCATTTTGTCATAGCAATATTTATCAATTTGTCTCTTCACCGTTCACATACTATTAAAACCTAACTTAGGTTCAGGGACATCTAGAATGGCTGAGGATATATGACGTCATAGTCCCCTAAACTATCGAGCAGCTGCAGGAAGGAGAAATGTTCTTTGCTGCTACTGTTTTGAAACTCATTGAAAAGGAATGATTTAGTCTTGTTACGTGGCATAAACGCCTATGATGACGTATTTCTGTATATCTTACATGCAATATTAAACTTGAATCTTGAGATAATCTTGAAGAATATTTTTTTTAATTATCCTTTACCTTCGTTTATTATTTTTTTTAAATAAAAACCATTTGCTTTTCCATTATCCACCATCTGTCTTTCCCCTCTAAGAAACTTATTTCTTCATGCATCTTTCAAATGTTCATGTACGTTCATGGTAACAGAGTCCCGAATGCACCTGGGTATAATACGTATTTACTTTTAGAAAACAGGAAATTTAATATTTGGGGTATGTTTGTATACAAAATGTATATTCTTGAATAAACAACATTAATACGCTTTATTATAAAGCTAAACAAAAAACAAAAAAAATCTGTGCAGGTGCATTAACAGAGTTGAACACTTTCATAAGCAAAAGAAAAGTGCCCCTTTTGATTTGACAAGTGCCCCAATTACTTTGTAAAAGTGACCCCTTCCCTTTTCATCTCTGATAAGTGCCCCTTTCATTTTTAAAACTTGCTCCTTTCCCTTCACAAGTTCCCATTTTCCTTTGCAATAATTGTCCATTTTCCATTCTAATAAGTGCCCTTTTTAATATCTAGTAACTTGCCCCTTTTTAAGTACGAGCAGTACCCTTTTCCGTTTTTGATAAGTGTCCCTTTTCTTTTGTAAGTAGCGCCCCTTCCTCTTTTAATAACTACCCCTTTTAAAATCTAATAATCGTTTCTTTTATTAACATCTGTCCCCCTTCCTATCTAAAGAGTGCCCCTTTTCCTTACGATAAGTGCTTCCAATTTAACAAAAAAACTTCAAATATATGCCCCTTTTCACCTATGAAAAGTGTCCCTTTTCATTCTCATAAGTTTCTTTTTCCATCTCTGGTAAATAAAACTCCTTTAAATGTTCAGATAAGTGCTCCCTTCACCTCCGATAATTGCCCCTATCCAAATTCGGGAGATGCTCGTATTTACTATGACAAGTGCCCATTCTCCTCCTGATAAGTGCTCTTTTCATCTTTGATGATTGCCCCTTTTCACCTCTAATATAACTGCCCCTGTTTTTTTGACACGTGACCCTTTTCCTTTCTAATAGATGCTCTTTGTCCTTCTTGTACCTCTCTCCCTTTTCATCTTTGATAAGTGCCCCGTTTATTTTTAACATGTGCCTCTTTTAATAACGGCCACTTCCCCTTTTCATAAAAAGCCCCGATGAATGCCCCTATTTAAATCTGATCGATGCCCCTTTTTTCAATGAATGCACAATCTCCTTTATTATAAGTGTCTCTTTTTCTTTCTCATAAATGCCCCTTTTCACGTGCGATAAGTGCCCTTTTTACCTTCGATAATTCCCCTTTTAACAATGATACGTACCCTTTTCCTTTCTGATAAGAGACCTCTCCTCTTTTCATAACTGTCTCTTTTCACCTCTTATAAATGCCCCTATCAAATTGTGATGGGGGCCCCTTTTCCGTCGACAAATGCCCATTTCCCATTTTCATTTCCCCCTTTTCATCCCTGCGAGTGCCTCTGTTCAGGTTTAAGAAGTGTCCCATTTTTAACTCTGATAATAACCCAGGCTCATTTTCTTTTCTTATAAGTGTCTTATCCCTTTCGATAAGTGTCCCCCTTTCTTCTTATCATTAGACACGCCCCTAATTTAAAGCTAATATGAGCAATTTCCTCCAAAGGTCGCTCCCATTTATAGATGATCTTAAATTATGTTACAATATAAAAGGCCTTTTGAGTCTTCCGATATGAGAATGTACTTTCCTCATTATAAGATTTAATTTTTCGCATTGCGACCTCACAAATCTTAAAAATCACACCCAACTGCAAATCATGGTGTTTAGGCAATATCTTTTAGAATGTATCAAGAGAAACAAATATTGAAGTCATCCATGATAATATAATCACAGTGTATAGGGTTTATACCAATGTTAACAAAATGTATATTTTCGCTTTTTGATTTCCCTATGTAGGTGCACTTTTTTGTTGGTCCCCCCCCCCCCACACTTTGACAGTCGCTCAGCCGCCCCTGTTCCCTCTACCTCTCTTTTTACACAATGGCCCGAATTCACAAAGGAGGTTTGTCGACAAACCGAGGTTTATGTACGTCATATGACGCGTTTTGACGCGTTTTTTACAAACCTGGTTTGCAAAAAACAAAAGGAGGTTTGTCGACTAACCTCCTTTGTGAATTCGGGCCAATGTATCTCGGTATGAATGTTCAGTTTCAGGTGCTTTCCATACTCTCCACTCTCGCTTTCTCTCACATGTCTTTTCGACTTGCTCGTATCATATCTCTGTTTCTATTTTTGGTGGGTTCTCTAACGCTATCTGTCTCTCCTTCGTTATACCTCCCCTAGCCATGTCAGCCTCCTTTTCTCATTCTCCTCGGTTTGACTTTACAAATTCGCACTTTCAATACCCCATTTATTATCTTCCTTTCTTTAAGCTTCCCTTTCTCACACTCTCTCTCTCTCTCTCTCTCTCCCTGTCACGCTGTCCTCGACGTACATCTCTCTTAATTCACCATAAATCTCTCCAAACTCATTCCTTTGCCCGTACACGTACACATCACGTCAGCTCGATCGGCGTCCCGACGCCACCGGAACCCAAACGTCGCGATTTACTAGCCCCGGAAATGTGTATGCTCCACACCAAATTATTAGATTAAAGTACTGGGACTAGGGTTCATCCTATTTCACTTAAGGCACTGGAATATATCTTGAATTACCCCCTTAACACATTCCCTCGGAGGCTGGGATGATAAAATGCATTTTGATGAAGATTGACAGTGGAAAATATCACGATGACCTATTATAAAAGAGCAACCGGGGGCCATATTGCAACCATTATTGCGAAATGTTATCAAATATATTGCATAGGAGGTCTTTTTCACACTAATGCTGGCCGTCAGCTCTGATGTTGTTTCAATCAGTGTTGGAATGTTGCTGCATATTTTGTTTTGCAGTTTACTTGTGTAAAAATCCCATATTGATGTCGAAATACAGTTTATTTTTACCCGACTGCAAAGAAAGCGTGTTTGAATGCTTTGCAAATAAAGAAACCCTAAGGTCGATGGCTTTAGGTTCTCTCTCTGTGATTAACGCCTTTCCAAAGGGGACTAGCGAATCCATTTGGTTTCTCGAATCCGAGTCCTCCCGGCCTCCGATAACACTCCCCTATCTCGCCCTTTCATCTTGGTGTCTGGCTACGGGGTGTCGGGATTTAGCAATGTGGGAACATAGAGATGTCGTAATCTTTGTGAGTGTTTCGGAACCTAAAGATGACGAAAATGATGACGGGAATTACAAATGCTGGTTACCGGACTAAAAAAATATCGGGACAGTGGCATGATAATGGTAATGTTGTTGGAATAGAGGGATTGAAACATATGGAAGTCGTAGAATAGGGCTGGAACCACTCAAAATAGTTCATCCACACTAACAACCACTCAATATCCACAATCAATAATTAGAGAAATATAAACCATCATATTCCATTTTCTTTTTATTGCCAGACAAATGCAACAACCGTGCCTGAAAAGGGTATTTTTATATGAGAGCTCCGGGTTTACAATGAATCTGCGACATTTAATATTTTGTTTGCTTACATACACAGCAACTAAAACACAAACATCCGTCCATCGTTTGAATCTCTTGTAAGGCCCAAATCGGCCATTGGTCCTTTGATCCCAGACTTTCGATTGTAATTTGTGGTCTGAGGAATAGGCCGGATCGATCGGCTCGTATAAACTACAACACACCCTAACAAATACCGATACATTTATCAATACTAAAAAAAGAACATTAAACATCTATGACACTGAGTTAAGGAGGTGCAAGCCGATTGCATTTTCGTGTAACTACAACACACCATGTATTTTAGAACAGCTTATTTGTTTCTTAAAAGATGAGTTGACAGAGTATGCCATGACACTGAGTTAAGGAGGTGCAAGCCGATCGCATTTTCGTGTAACTACAACACACCATGTATTTTTGAACAGCTTATTTGTTTCTTAAAAGATGAGTTGACAGAGTATGCCATGACACTGAGTTAAGGAGGTGCAAGCCGATCGCATTTTCGTGTAACTACAACACACCATGTATTTTTGAACAGCTTATTTGTTTCTTAAAAGATGAGTTGACAGAGTATGCAAACCTAATACATTCCGCATGTTCAATGCATTACTAGGATATCGAAGTCGGAGTAGTTAGTATTATGTAATTTGTATGCAATAGTTAGTTGTTACAGTAGTTAAATAGAATATCAGCAGTTTGTATGTACATTACAAAATCATATGCCAAGTAAATTATCTACGAACTATGTATCTTCGCAATGCTTTTGACATTCCCATATTACTTAACCTCCTTTCCCAGCACGAAGTGACAATTCTGAATTTGTTTACTCATACCTAGATATTTAACCAATTGATGGGCCGTTCGTTTTATAGTTATATTTTTCAGCATCAATTCATACGATATATCGCAGTTCTCTTATTTGATATTTACAACAAATTACATTGAAATGGATATATATTATTATATATATTTCTACAGGGCTGCATTCATCGGCGACAAATTTGACATGTAGATCTGAACAAAAAAAGAATGATGAAGAAAATAAATTGGCTTTCTTTCAGATCTAAAGAAGTGTAACAACTGTTTTGTTCACATTAAGTATTTATATGTACACTTTACTTTCTCCTGCCATACACTATAAGTCAAGTATTGTTTTATTAGTTGGAATAGCCTTCATTTCTCTCCGGTTTTGTCCATCTCCCATTTCGACATTGTTATATACAAATTAATGATTTAAAGGTACAACCTATTATGAACGTTAATCTGATGTAAAGTATAGATACAATGTTTGAAATAATAATTTTTTCATGTAAAACCTTCATTGAGTCAAAGATTTAGCTTTTTTTTTTCTTGAATAAAACTTTAACTTGGTTTGTATTTTGATAAACTAAGCAAATCTGTATTGATCTTGCTTCGAATAATCGAAGCCGTATATTGAATTGAATAGGTACAAGTAATAGGACCTAAAAACTTATCCGAATGTGTAGATGATATGCCGTGTTGCAATATCAGGCAAGCTTACTTCCCTTTGGGGCGCTGGCGGGCTCTGAAGTTGGCCCTTTTTTCATCTTCTACCAGGGCTGCGTCAGGATCGTCTCGCTTTCCAGGTTTTCTCCCCCGTCCTCTGAAGTAGTTCGCTCTCTTTTCCTCATCCCAGTCACCAGGTAACATGGCTTCGGCTGCGTCAGGGTCGTCTCGCTTTCCGTTACCGCGGAGCCGACTTCTAAACATGTTAGCTCTCTTGTCCTCACTCAAGTCATCATCAGGTACCAGAGCTGCGTCAGGATCGTCTCGCTTTCCGTTACCGCGGAGCCGACTTCTAAACATATTCGCTCTCTTTTCCTCACTTAAGTCATCACCAGGTACCAGGGCTGCGTCAGGATCGTCTCGCTTTCCTTTACCGCGGAGCCGACTTCTAAACATATTAGCTCTCTTGTCCTCACTTAAGTCATCATCAGGTACCAGAGCTGCGTCAGGATCGTCTCGCTTTCCGTTACCGCGGAGCCGACTTCTAAACATATTCGCTCTCTTTTCCTCACTTAAGTCATCACCAGGTACCAGGGCTGCGTCAGGATCGTCTCGCTTTCCTTTACCGCGGAGCCGACTTCTAAACATATTCGCTCTCTTTTCCTCACTTAAGTCATCACCAGGTACCAGGGCTGCGTCAGGATCGTCTCGCTTTCCGTTACCGCGGAGCCGACTTCTAAACATATTCGCTCTCTTTTCCTCACTTAAGTCATCACCAGGTACCAGGGCTGCGTCAGGATCGTCTCGCTTTCCTTTACCGCGGAGTCGGCTTCTAAACATATTCGCTCTCTTGTCCTCACTTAAGTCATCACCAGGTACCAGGGCTTCGGCTGCGTCAGGATCGTCTCGCTTTCCTTTACCGCGGAGCCGGCTTCTAAACATGTTCGCTCTCTTCTCCTCATCCCAGTCACCAGGTACCAGGGCTTCGGCTGCGTCAGGATCGTCTCGCTTTCCTTTACCGCGGAGCCGACTTCTAAACATGTTCGCTCTCTTGTCCTCATCCCAGTCACCAGGTAACATGGCTGCGTCAGGATCGTCTCGCTTTCCGTTACCGCGTAGCCGACTTCGAAACATGTTCGCTCTCTTGTCCTCTTCCCAGTCACCAGGTAACATGGCTGCATCGGGGTCGTCTCGCTTTCCTTTACCGCGGAGCCGACTTCTAAACATATTCGCTCTCTTGTCCTCACTCAAGTCATCATCAGGTAGCAGGGCTGCGTCAGGATCGTCTCGCTTTCCAGGTTTTCTCCCTCGTCCCCTGAAGTAGTTTGCTCGTTTGTCGACATCTTCCGTAACCTCACCGTCAGCTTTGATACTGGTTGTGGCGATAAGGAAACATAGGGCTCCTAGGAGCAGACCTGCCCATAGATATGCGTTTCGTGACATTGTAGCTCCTGTATAAAAAAAACACAAGATACAATGGCAAACTGTTAAGCGTTTGTGTAGCTTCAAGTATTGTTTCGTATAACTGACATTTGATGAGGAAAAATATATGTCATGCTTTAAAACAGTACTTAACTGAAGAACTTTCTGTCTTCAGGTAATGTTTAGTGCACTGCGACGTCTCATTATGTCAACTTGCCAACAGTGTGTAACCCAATACTTAATTACCACAAGACAGACAGGGGACTTGATGCGAGAACCAACAGCGCAGCTAGGGAAGCATCGAGTTACGGGACCATACTGCTACAGCGGACCTGAGTGGCGCTAGAGGAGAATTTGCGGCAGTGGTACCGCATGGCTTAAAACCATGAACCATGCTATTTTAGTCCTCTATCTTCAGCTTATGCCTTTCAATTTTTAAGAGCAACTTTCACGAAATTCACGGTGAAGCCAACGAATTCAATTGATTGTGATGTCGGGGTATGGGACGTACCACACTTTAGATATGGGATAATTCATACGATCCCTTTGGCCGTCACATTTCCTATGGCAATTTGACATATTTTGGAATTTAAATACTAAGGTGGCCTAAAAGATGATAGTAGCAGAAACCATTGCAAGATAGTATGTTGAAGGTAGAAAATATGCCTGCTTTTGTGACATGCGCTCTGAACTAGTGGTTATTTTAAAACATTATTTGTTATATTATTATTATTATTTCATTGAACTATGAGCTATGAATAATGACCGCTTCTTTAGCCCTATTTCGAGTAGTACGTAGTAAAGCAGTCATCAGTCTTAACGTTTGCCCCAAATGTTTGCGACTAGTAAAGACCTTGCCATAACCATGCATGTGTGCCGGACGCGGCGCCACATGTATACCACTAAACTCACTCCGAACAGACCGGCTTTTGACCGATCTAGGGCATGCAACTTTCGTTTGGTTTGTAGTCGGTCTCGTATCGGCCCCGTTGGTGTGACTTCAGCAATAGGGACATTTAGATTAACAAGACGAGAATGTGAACTGCCACGTGTGACATCCTGTTAAGGCAATGTGACTTCCTTTTCGTTAGTGCCTTAAAAGGATCGTCATGCAAATCTAAAAGTCCCTATTTACCACGCCGGGACATATCACAACGTATTAACAACAAACTCCGTAATTCAAATCATGCACGTTTACATCCCTCTCAATACATCCTTGGAGAGTAAGAATCCTTTCAAAATCCTTCAAAGTACTTCTTTTATACCAAAGAAATCTCCTTCAAAGATGAGAGTGGACAGGAGCAACCATCTTCCCGAAGGCTGAATTATTGGATAAACGTTCCGACTTGCGTCAAACTATTCACCTGACAACGAACCAAACGTCAAACTCGATCTCATCCAATTCATTAGCACGATTACACTGTCCCGCCTATAGGGTATGGTGTATTGTCCCTGCCAATGTGCTTTCATGCCAGCCAGGCAACCCTATAGAAGAATTTCTGAAGACGCGGAAACATGCTTTCACGTGGGCACGCCCAACCATGTTTTGCAGGTGTTCCAACAACAACGGTGTGCGTTCCCTCACCCTGGCGTGCATAATAGCGCGACAGGGAACTTCTTTCACTTCGAATATGTACGAAAGACTGATTTCAAATGAATCTCAATTTATCAATGGTTAACGATTCTAACCAGATAACGGTAGAATATTGAATAGGACACTACAAGCGCGAAACGCGCAGGTGCCAAATGTCACCTTTACCTCGGTTGATCGAGGCTTTTAAAGAACCTCAATTGAATCGTTCAAACTACTCTTTAAAGAATTCTGACTCGAAGTTTTCTTCAAACATACGAAGTAACCTTCAACGCATTGGCAGCAATGTGACCAAGAAAAAACGAACTTCAAAGTTACTTAATTCACATCTGTTTCAAACAGAAGAGAGCAAAAGTTCAAGGCAAAATCCCTTTTTCCAGTAATTCAGTTTTCAATTTTCTCAAGTTTATTTAAGTTTTCTAGGCTCTATCCAAATGTTTACTGTCAACAATTATGTGACATCAATCAATGAAATCATGGTGAAAATCGTTGAAAAAGAAAAAAATATAAGTAATATTGTCGAGCATTTTACCTCAGTATGAAGGCAATGACGTTCTATTTTTCTACGCGGTTAGAAAGATATTTTTCTCTAAATCTTCATAGTTCATCCCTTTGACTTACAAGGTTTACGGTAATTAATTACGACCTTTTTATAATCGTAAAATAACCAACTTCCATTATTTCCATCCCCTGTTCACTTCCCTGTCATTATTTCATTTACATATTTTCATTTTAAAAACTATTCTCTCTCCCTCTCTCTCTCTCTCTCTCTCTTTCTCTCTTGACAACTTGACCCCTTAACCATATCGCGCTCTCAACCCCCCCTCCCCCCTATCTTCATGTTCTCATTTTCTATCCCCCATCTACCCTCTTTTCTGCATCTCCCTCTCACATCATGTCACTGTCTCTTTCCATCACTCGGTCGTTGGCCCTGTCTCCTTTATCAGAGACCTTTCCACTTTGTTGCACCTTTAATTATGTGCACTTCCCTGGAGGTCTTACAACCCTAATATTTGCATATCAGGGTCTATAAGACTGCCACTTTCCATTTTGTTCCGGTGCCGTAAAATCTGCCTCTTCTCATCGACAACGGGGCAGAATTTCATCTCCGAATTGTGACTATTATAGACACCGCATTAGGCTAAGTGATTTTGTTCTTTAGTTATGGTTTCTTGCTCAAACCTCTATACATCATTTGTCGCGCCGATCAGGGCATGCAGCAAATAGACATTAAGCCTAGAGCACATGATGTTTATCTTATGTCATGCCACTCAGTGATACCTCACATGTTAAAGGTAGTGTTCAGCATTTTCACGAGAAAATGAAAGTGTTAGAATTGTCCCTGCCTGTATCAGTCTTTAAGTGCTCCCAGTAATTTGCCAAAAATTGACCCAAATAGGAAGTCCAAAGTTCCTCCGTTTTCTTCATGAGTTATTACGCAAGAGAAAAACATCTGAGAACCACCCCCCCCCCCCATCATTTTCCATTATTTTGGGCCTCTCCTAGGAAAATACTACGTCCCAGTCCATCTATCTGCTATCTGTTCACTTAAACGAGTATTATTTTTGCCACGTCTATTATTGCTGTGTCATATCTTTCTAAATGTACTATGGAATTTTATTTTAACTGTTCTGTATGAACGTTATGCTTTTTGATGTTAATATGTTCATGTTTATTCAGGGCCCCATGGAAGACCACTACTTATTGGTGAATGAGCTACCCTGACAAAATATTAGAAATAAATAAATACATGAATAAAAAGGCAACATGTCATATTATACGACTGAGTGATGTGATATCCTCCTCTCGCTGCTACAAGCATTGGTCTCCAACAAAATAATTCATTATTGGTATAAACTAGGGTAGACATAATATATATATACAATGTTATACGGAATTGCTATAGCTTACTTGTATATCTTCTGGTCAATTCTGTTTTCTCTTTGAAAAAACAAACTGGTGGTCGACTGCTGGTCACTTGGACCCTTATTACCCGGAGCATTATCATTCGGCAATAAATCACAACGCCTCGTTGCATTAGGGATCCATTTGGTTTCAGATGATCTTGAGAAAAACTATGGCATGTCCTTAAGAGTGACCCTTGATAAAGTTGCATAGATATATTTCCGATGGCTATTGTCGGTCAAGACAGCACAAGGCCGACACAACGACGAAACAATGGACGAAATGCCCGATCACTCTGACTTGATCGAGCTCATTCTGGTCTAGGATCGTGCATTTGGTCTCAGGCAAGGCAGGTTGACTGAAGGTCCATGAGATCAAATTTGTATCTTTTTTTTACCAGTCAAAATAATGAAGGAATCAAAGGGGGTAGATCATTTGCTGCTTCTGCATCTGGGGCGTGGACGATGGACCAGTCTTCCTCCGGTACCTTCGCTCATGTGACCTGCTATTTACTTTAGAAACCCAGCTTAAAGCCTGTCTGCACTAGTCTGGCCAGGAGGGATTAGACCTCCCTGCTTCGTCACTGACGGGTGGTTATCTCTTCAAATCAGCTCTCAATTAACATAAGAAAAAGGGGATCATGGGAGACCAACGGGTACCGCTTAGGCATTATTTGCTACATGTATATAGAGGGCGCAAGTAGCTACAAGTAATGCAGTCCCGCTTTAAGACATAACTATTCTACGTTGCTCTTACAGCTAGCTACTACTCCAGTCTTTGCAAGGACGGCATAATTAAGTCAGTAGTTTTTCAGTATCATCAGCGACTTTGATTATATAGGCAACTAGATATTGGCGCTCTACAAGTTTCCCGCATTGAATTAAGGGTAACGAATTGTGCTTATTATGGATGGCAGATCTGTTAGAGTTAGACAAAATAATATAGGACAATTGGGTAGGATAGTTCGGAGAAAGTGTGGCCAGCTTTGTAGGACTTTATGCAGGCAATGAAAAAGTTAGAGAGAAAGGGGAGAAGAAGAAATACACAATCACATCGAAAGTAATCACATGAAATGAATCATGGATGATGAATGAAAAGCTTTTTCAAACCAATCGCCGAATTATACAAATGTATTATTATTATTACCAAAACAATTCTACAAATATCGTGCATTGTAAGGTGATTGATTGCCAGAAGAGATCAGACGGGCCAATAATTCTATAAAAAGATTAAGGGAAATCGATGTTTGCTTCCAAGGATAAGTTATTTTCTTTCTTTCATACTGTTCTTGCAATTACTTTCAGTAGGCCCGTTCACATTATGTCAATTTAAAGCGCATTGGATCGCGATGCAAAGATTGATTTTATGTAGGTGTGAACGCCCCTAATGTGTATTTACTTTAATCCATAGATAATTAATATGAATATGAATATTACGTAAGGTCTCATTGGAGTTATAAGCAATGTTGCTATATCGCAATTATTCTTTACGTATGCTAAAGTACAATCCTTATCTGATTTTTGAATGACGGGCGAATACAAAAGTATATGTATTGATTAACTTTCAGCTCCTGCAATTGTCCTACAAATGGCTGTCACATCCTTTAAGAGGAGTTCATTAATTCCAGAGAGTAGAGTAGACCGACCCGAGCTTATGCTTGTCTGGGAAGCGCATCCAAGATGGAACATACACTGACAGGTCGAAGCTTTTCAAGCCAGTGTTAAGTAGGACCCACTTCACATGAAAAATATATTTTTTATTTAGCGAAGAATGGTACACACTATCCAGGCGGTTGGATTTCCGTCACAATAAACGACAATAAAGTATGGTATTTCACAAAGTTTTCTCAACGCGCCCTGTTTTATCAATAGAACGCAACGCGTTACGTTCGCACAGCGGTCTCACAGAGACCCAGTAAGGTATGGATGTCATATCACTGAGACCCTGCGACTATTCAATGCATGTCCAATTGGACACCAAACAGGAAGATGTCCGGCTGACGTCCTTTAAAGTTCCGATAAGATTCCGCTGCGACCTTTGCGTTGTTGTTGCGTTTTCGCCTCATTCCGGGGCACCAATAAGACCATCTACCAACGGTAGTCCACCTGAAAACTTGCTTCATCAGAACAATTCCAGACTCGCACAAAGCGTATTCTTAATCAAAATGATCATCAATTGCTTTTATTTTTAAATGTGAGTGGGGCAAAAGGTAGAGCATTAATTGTTGTCAACGGCGTCGCAGGCAAACCCATTTCACAACCAATTAGCATAAGTTTGGTACGCAGTAGGTGAATGGGAATAACGAAAACAAATTATATTTGATGTTTCAGCAAAGAGATACTATACTGCAACTAGTTTTTTTGGGGGGTGGGGTACAAACAGCGAAAAGTAGACTATTGTTTAAATTTATACGAAATAACAAAATGTGTTACTTGCATCTTGTATAACGGCCTTAATCAGTATGAGTTATGGATACTAAAGTATTAGCTTTTATGGATAATCGTGCCATTATGTGCCATTATTTCAACACAAGAAAGTCCTTTTTTTCTAGGACACCAAGTTATTCATGTAATGAAAGCAGATCATAAAAAAATCAAAATAATGAGGCTAACATCAAATAATCGGGCATTACATGGAATAGTTTGATATATTTCTTTGAATGGTCATTCCAATTCCAGGGTGTATAACGCTCTTGAAGATATTGTTCTTGTGTCATTTAACGACTTTAACATGACGAACGGTGCTCTTATTCTAGTTGAAGTCTCATTGCCAATAGTTTACCCCAGGGATCTTTACCGGTCACATTGTTTTTCAAACCTTTCTATCATGATATGTTCTCCGAGGCTGATGTATCATGCACTCCGAAGATAATAGCCCAAGAAACGTTGATTTCCCGGACAAAATGAGAGTAACATTGAATGTGTTTTTTAGCATACAGAATACTTCTTTGATTTTATGACTCCGTTTATAATCGATATAATGCTTCTCTCTCTCTCTATCTCCATGTTTTTCAACTTCTTTCTCTTTATTTATCTCTTCCTCTCTTTCTCTCTCTCTCTCTCTCTCTCTCTCTTTTGTCTCTTTCTCTGCCCTCTGTCTCTTTCTCTTCCCGTATAATCCCCTGGCTGATGTCATCTGTCAGATGTGTAGAAATTTCCTTTCATCAGTATGTTTTCTTATTTACACCTGTAACAAGTCAAGTTTCTCTTATTCAATATCGTTTACCTTCAACACCCTTCTCATTCTATCTATCATCTGTTCCTCTTTCTATTTTCATATCTATCTATTTATCTACCCTTACGTGAAATTAATCCCCCCTTTCCCTCTTCAATGCTTTTACGATCACTCTTCACTTTGATTCCAAGAGACATCCGTAACATATTGAATGTATCAGCAACGCGGTCCATCAGGGCGCCATTAAGTTAAACTGTCAAACGGTGCGACGAAATGCACTCACTGCCCATCTCAAGGGGGGTTATCTGTCGCATTCGGGAATGGTTGAAACGGCGGCGGTTTCAGTCAAACATGTTGCTGGAAATGACACTATACAATGTTAAAGCCCAAAACGACATCAAAGACTGAATTTCAGGGTATTCGGAGTCGTAATGTGATAAGGATATTAACCTAAATGATTTAAACTGCTCTGACGGAAACCCGGTATTCTCCCAGAAAAACAGGCATTTTTGGTAAAATTTAAGTCTTAAAATGTGCATGAAATTTCACACGAGAGTCACTTTTGCATGAAATTATTATTAAAAATAATTTTATTAGGTTAGATTGCAACCTTAATGACTCCATTTCGATCCCTATCCGGTTTAAGTTCTAAAGTATTTAATGTTTCTGAACTGCTCATAAGAAACATCGATAAAATGGTTCTAACGATCAATTTATCCAGTTCGTAACGGGTAATTGGCTAATTGTAAATCGCATCCATAACTTCCCCCATCGCGGAAGAGATGGCGTGTGTTTTCCCAAAACCTGCTTGGACCAACATACACACAACGGAAATTATAACGGTAATTTAGTATGTATGGGTGTGAGAATACTGAAAGTTATACATTCATAATTTAATTTGAATAAGAAGAAAAAAAAAGGAAAATAAACATACCGTGTGAGTTGGAAAAGAACCACGACAAAAAGTTAAATTGGGTTTAAGGGAAGTATTGCCTTCGAAACGTGATTTTCTAATCTTATTTTATATAATTCTGCGAATTTCTACCCGTTTGAATAATTCACTTTTGAGACACTGTCTTTTATACAAAACACTGTAAATGGCGATTTGGGCATTTACGTTTCAGCCTTAACTTTTGAAGAAGCTTTTAGCCGAAGTCACGCCTTCTTGTCTGCAGAGAAGGGAAGCGTGAGAGCTGACACTAACTCGAGACAAAATCAACTTAAAAGCATGTTAACATGATTAGGGGATCCTGACATTGCCATTATGCATGATGTTGGCAACGTTAACAGGTGTCTACGATGCGAAAGGGACTTTTAAAGTAATGGATCGCCTGAAGCCGTTAGGTAGGATCAAAGTATACTTCAAACATGGTTAAACTGTGGAATGAGCTTTTTATGGGGAATGGGTTTGAGCCGACAGACAAACCTCTCTGTGGGTTGTGTATACCATCTTTTTTAATTTAGGAAGCGGCCTATTATCTTCTTGTCTACCACCTTTTGCGACCGACTAATATGATTAAAACCCTTTCAAGATGGTCTGTTTCTAACCCCCTTCCTTCAGGCTCTTCAATTCGGAAGAATCTCCTGTAATCTACCTTGATGCGATCGCGTATTAGATCCGACCTCGATGGTGCTGGGTGATAGACAACGAATTATCAGGTGATCTTTAAACGGGATCATGTGACTGGTCTGCTCTCGTCCTAATTCGCATCCATCTTGATCAACATGGCTCACCATTCGCACGCCAGGTTAACGCGGCGGAATGGACGGGAAGAAAGTGTTTCTCCTAAAACTTAAACAGGGTTCCGAGGTGATGGGGTGAGAGGATCTGTCATTCTCTATAAAGGAGCATCATCATACTGTCATCCTTACGGATGCAAGAATCAAGCGTGTTACATTCGATTGGATGCATGTGGCTATCGCCTTTGATATCCATTCCTCTTCTCTGCCCGAAGCCTTTAATAACATTGAAACGGCTGGTCTGCACATTCGTGTGAACAAAACCAAAGACAGTTGACAATTGAAAAGAATAGGTAGGCTGCTTTGGTTGTATAAGTGCCGACAATAATAAAACCCCAGCAATTCGGATGAGAAATCTTTAATCATGAGCATTTTCTTTGAGAGGTAATTAAGCCCGAAAGTGTTAATTTCAAACTATGATATTCCCGACCACAAGCCGATTTTCGATTGGCAATTCATTTTTTGTGGTAAAGTACAGCAGCATTGGTTAAGCGGCAAATGACGTAACAGTCCCCTTTCAGAACTCCTTTGAGTCCATGCACCGTAAGGAACATATGCGTAATTGTTGGTAACACATTTACCGCAATTAAAATTACCAATGTTATGTGAGTAAAAGAATGGTTACTGTGGTTGATGGAAAAAACCGATACTGATTTTAAAAATCTATGTTATCAAAAAGAATATTTATACCTCAAAAACCGAGGCAGACAGGAAAAATATTTTCAAGAGATGCTTAATGAGCAAAAAACGTTTTAGAAGTGACAGTCCTTAAAGTAGTTTAGCGTCTGTACCATTATGATGTTTTTAAATGCGTAAATTATGTAATTACGTAGTTACAACAACGATTATTATAGGTCTATTGTATACACAAATGAAATATATGAATTTGATTGTGTTTAATAAATCTTTATTCAGAGTAAGACTTTATAGAGTTCCGGATTCTTAATTAATATTACCTCACCGCGTTATTGCACTCATCATTTTTCATCGGTGTCTTGTACCTAGTAGAATTTAGTATTACAATTAAAGTGATATTTTCAAATATGAGATGGTACGAGATGATGCGATCGGATAACCTGAAAAATCTACCATCAAGTTTTAATACAATTAATGATATTACGTCATATCTATTGTTAGTTAGCATTAGCTGATTTTCTTTTAATTCAATCTTTCGAAAGAAATCATGAATGATTATTCAAGTCTGAGGAGAAACAAGGAATGATTGTGCAATTTTTGAGGCATTGATAAAAGGTGGGTTCAAAAGGTAATTCACTGGACTGTATAATTTTATACAGAATTGTCGAGGTAGTGCCTTTGAGTTGTTAAAATATACTCAGAGAACGGTAACATTATAATGCGGCTTTAACACCGGTAGATCTTAAATTGTAGTGCACGGCTCAACGCCGATACATCGAGAGAACTTTCCTGATGGACGTGGATATTTTGGTTTCCAGTGCATCTTTATTTCTGGGCCGACAGCGTCCAACTACCACCAAAATGCGGTTAAGGTTTCCTCACACGGTAAGGGATGAATATTCACGACGTAGATAGCATGGTCTGTGAAGATCTTATCGAGTTCCTTTCGGTGAATCCGTTCTTCTCTCCATCTGTTTCTATGAAAAACTGAATCAATGATGATGCCCGCAACCACGGAGCATGATCTCTTTCAAAATATGGTGAAACCTCGGATATTTTATTGAATAGAAAGAAGATCCCGTCATTCTAGACTTAGTATTTTTGTTTACATCAGCGGTAAGCTTGAGTTGGCGAACGCTTTTCGGAGTTGAACGAAGGAGGTGTTATAGATCGAGGCGGAACTCGAACATAATCTACTGTAACACCTGCCTCAGTGGCGGATCCAGTATTCTCTGGCCGGAGTGGATGGGGGGGGGGGGTCAAAAATTTGGAAAAATTAATGACAAGCGAACAATTTCCAGTCACGAATTCATCTGGGCGAAATCACCGTTGTTACTTCTTCGGTAAAAGTTAAATATGAGAAACCCATTTTAAAATGGGTCTCTCATAATGGTCATCGACAAACTGGGTCGGAAAATCCCTTATCAAAATTCTCGTAACGCTCTTCGCCTATGCCAAGTCAATTTCATACTCTACCTAATTTCCTCACTTCGAGCTAACTCATAATTCACATAATAATGGCCTATCGTCCTCAGATACATTTACTCGTGTTTCCAATGTCCCAATGTTCTAATTCAGGCGTCTGGCACATCGATTAGTTCCATAGTCAAACCGTAGAATGGACACAGATACATTTATCAATGTGTCATGATCTCGATGCGGTCGCCGACCATGTCGCCACCAACCAGGCCAGAAACTCATTAAAAAAGTTCAGCGGATTGCATTTCATATCTCGATTCATCCATGATTCAAATGAATGAGTGTTTACATAGCCGAAGACGGATAAACGCGGGGATTATTATTTCAGCTTCACGCAATAATCGCTTCATGATCAAGGGCAAGAGCCACTCATGATTGGTAATACAAGGGTCGTGATCATCACTGCAGATGATGTCATCCTCTAAACATATTTGTTTTCCTTCATATCACAAAAGTATGGATTTTTAAACGATATTGCCAATGTTGCAATATTGATACAGGACCGTCGTGTAAAAAAAAGCATTTTGATGTTTCATAAGCCTTTTCCCCCTTTTCCTACTGAGTTTGTTGATTTAGTGTGTCCTTTTTTTGTTTTTTCATCGTCTGTCTTCTTGCACGTCTTGAGTGAAACAGATTTATCTTTGTGGGTATTTAATGATCTCGCCATAGGTCACGTTGACCCTTCCTTCATTTCTATTTTTCTTCGTGCTCTTTGGAATAAAATGTCCACAAAACGGGGCCTTGCAGATGCCTTTTATCATTTATAACCATCATCATTAGAAAAAGTATTATTTCTATTTTGTTTTTATTATCATCAGTATTATTATCATAACTAAACTAATAGTAGAAGTAGTAGGCAGTAGTAGCAGTAGTAGTAGCGGCAATAACATTTAGCAGTAGTAGTGTTTATACTGGTAGGTTGTTTTTTCAGTTGTTGTGATGACGATACTTTGAACTTAACCCGACCCACATCCTCATGTTCCGCTACTTGTCTCCCACCATTACCCTTCTCGTCTATTCCTTCCCTTCTTATTTGCATAGATGTTTCTCAAATATCTAATCCTACTTAGTTTTCACAAGTGACTTTCATTTCCAAGTTGTCGCACGTATTATTTACGCTACATCTCAGATACCCCCTGTGCTACCAAAATAGCTGCATTCTTCATCGGAAACGGCAGAAAACGACCCCGAAGTGCATCCTTCAAGGTCACACTCTAGGTCCCTAGAGGCTTTACGGGTAACAGAAGCGCCCCTCTTCATCCTCCCAGCGAGACCTTGGTATACGCACTTGGTGTAGTCTTTCAGACCCTTGGGGATAAGAAGATAGCCGCTCTATTTTAAGAATCACCAATGGGTATCGAACTTCGACTTCAATGTCGAAGCGCATAATCCACCGTGAACATTCACGTATTCTACTAGGTCCGATTGTAAGAGATTGTCTTAAGAGGAAAGCATAATTCTTTTTACACCAAACATTATGAACGTCTTTACTTCTAATAGCAGAACAAATTCTATCCTACACTGCGTTGCTTATTTAACACGATTCTAAGGACTTTGAAGAAATTTACCTAGGGCATCCCGTCACCCCAATACCCTATTGTCTTATTTACAGAATCCATGTTTGGTTTACGTAATGTCTTCATCGTGTTCGCTCATTTCAATGCGCGACGAAAAATTCTACTGAAATTGCCCTAACTTGAATTTTCGAAAGTCTCCGCGATCGTTTTAGTCGTTGGGCCTCTGATTTAGAAAGTTCTAAATGGAGTATAAAACTTGACATCGTTTATTTTTTGAGGAAGTGTTTTACAAAGATACGTACTCTCCTTTTCACTCATAGTTCAAGTGGTACTTCGAAAGACGTATAGCCAACTCGAAAATGTACTCTTGACTTTAAATGTCATGTCTAAATGGATCCTTCTAGGGGTACCTTGCTAAAGACGAAAGGCTTGCTGTATTTCATATCACTTCAGACTATATCGAAATCGATATCTGAAGTACGACAACATTATCAAAGCCGGTCGGGAAAATATGAATCGGGGTTTCCCCAACAGGTCAAGTTTCAGGTTCTTCTATCCTTCGCCTCACTCATCCCTCCGCTATGTGCATACATATTTCGGTATGAAAGACCACTTGAGTCTCTCGATGCTGGCGAACCGTGGAGGAAAGAATCTCAGGTGTCTCATGACATGGGAAGCGCCCTGGGACGGGACGTGAGAGGTGTCCTGACACCGCATCGGCGCCGGGGGAATCAAAGACGTGGGCATCTCTATAGTATACAATGCCCGTCGAAAACTGACACCTTTTCGTTTTTTGCCTTCCCTTGGTGTTCTTGGTGTGGTCTGAAACCCGCCGAGGTAGATGCTCCCTTGTGCCACCTGCCTGCTCTCCACGGTGATCGGAGTTCCCAAGAGGTACAATATATTGGCATATCAATCCATGAATTTGTACTGTTCGGGTTTGATCACTTTGTCTTAAAATCATACGTTCAAGCTTTATGCAAATAACAATGTTATTTTCCGAAATCCACACATTTTACAAATCCATCTCATTCAGAATAACTCCGTATTATTTAAAAGAAAGTTGAGTACCGGTCATAACATTTTATGTGACTGAAACTGTCAACAAATTATTAGGACGGCTTAATCATGGGCCACTTCGGAATCCTCAAAATGATAACATGTTTAGTCAATCTTGTTGAAGAAAACAAATCATTTATAAAAAAAAGCGCCACGCGTACACTTACTGTTAGGGTAAGACTTCACAACCATGCAGCGTGTAAAATTTGAAATGTAAAGTCATCTTGCTATCATTCTATCCTTTTCATATAACATTGCTAAAAAGTATACTGATTGTCTTGAACGTACTAGGAAGAATAAGAAGAATTTTTAAAATGAGAAAGTTCACAAGTTATTTTCACCCTTGAAAAAACTAACCTCTCCCAGCGTAATAACGTTGTATGTTTGTGGTATAACGGATTTGTTTTTTGTTTTTGAAACGCTACGAACGTCATTACCCAGACATACACAATTATATCGACACCCTCTCGCACACTTTGTAACCTCCGGAGTGCGAAGTGAAGGAAAAGCTATTTTCGCATATTATTTATTCATATCATGGGTGGATGAACGACGATTCGACTGTCTCATGTTCGAATTATCGCGAAGAATATGTGAAACACATGAATTCTCTTGGGGGGAAGACAAGATTTATGTAAAAGAAAGTATATGTGAGGACCAAGCCATTTCTCAACAGTGGGAATTCAACGATAATCTTGCCTGGATTCAGATTTCGACTTTTAACACCTAACGAATGAGACCCGATCAAAGCCAAGAGGTCATGGATAATAACCGGTGAGGATTCCATGTCAATCAAACGATCATGAAAAGAAAATTCTATTTTATACATCATGGCATTAATTCCTTGAAATGCAAGAGCGCCTTAACAGCAGCCATGGATGCTAAAGCAGGGGTAATAATTGCGGAGCACCAGGAGTGTCAAGCATGACAGATATGAGCGTTATACAAAACCATACTATTATTTTGTTTAAACATAGTTGTGGCTTACACCTAGTAAATAAAGATCAAATATGTAATAACAATTTAATTTTTTTTTTTTTTGGGGGGGGGGGGGTTAAACCCACTATTATTATTATCATAAGAGCGCAATGGAGAGAGTTTGACACGGACTTTTAAGGAGAAAGAAAACGACAATGGTGCATATTAAACACATTGACAGCTTGAAGTGAAATCCGAGAGCCCCGGATGCATTCAGGGGGCACTTTGACTTCCAGATCATATCCGTTCACATTGATATTACACCCCCATCACTCCCACAGCAATGCTCACCGGGTCAGAGAAGTAGGTGACTCTTTTTAATATATTTACATTAGCTCAAATAACAAATGAAGTGACTGCGACTCACTTTCAAAGAAGTAGGGCGATATCAATATCAATGTGTTCCATTTTACAGAGAGGGGTGTGATATTATAAAGCTAAGCAAAGCAATTCATATTTTGCTATCTGATATCATTTCATTTGTATGTGCCTCTTATTGGGTTGTTCATGTATGATACGGTCATATATCCTAAAAGAAAGGTACGGTCTTTACACGGCTTAATCCTAGATCCGAAAAATTGTAGATTATCCCGCGAATCAGCAATTTTCCTGCGATTATTATGATAATAAAAAATAATAATGATAATTTTAACACTGATACTGATAATAATATATTACTATTACTAATACTATAGTAGTAATAGTACTATTTTTTAAACCAGGGCAGCCTCATCAGCCTCATCAACATCAATGCTGTTCTTCTTTAGGGCCCTGCAATTAGTATTACCCCAAGCAATAGACAGGTACCCATTTACACCTTGGTGGAGAGTGGCAAATGTGGAGAATTAATGTCTGGCCAAAGGACCCTCAACCTTTTGATTGAGAGTCAAGTAAATGAACCACTATACCACGACACCTCCACTCATCACCTTAATTTTTAGTAATGCATTTTATATAAAGTCGACGCTCCTTGATAATTATAACTAACCCACTATCATTTTCGCATCAATAGCCTTGCCCAGTATTCTAGGTAATGAATTCCGTGCTAAAACCTGGTAAATATTATCAAGTTCTGAGACTAATGCCTCGGCCAAGGAGATTAGTAGCGGGCAAGGATTCGAACCCCAACCCTTAAGAAAAAAAATCTTCACTTTTTTCAAATATACAGTCGAAACATTTATATGTTAATAACTCACCTGTCTACTTCTATCGTGCGTCCCAGACTTGCTTCAAGTACTGTCGATGAGGATCCTGTGAAGTTGGAATAGAAATGAGGATAGGGTGGAAAATGAATACTATCAAATATGAATGCAACTGGATATTTTGTGGGGGATGCGCGATCAGGAGTGTGAAACAGAGAAAGTTGCCAACTCACCTACAATTCCTTATAGTTATAGTGGAATCAGCTATGAAATAAAACACTGTACGTATACCATGTTTAGGATCTCGGATTGCTTTATGGGGCGAATTTAAATATGAATTAACCATTACCGTTTTGACCTGACACGTCAATCAAATAACTGCAGTGTATCAAATTTTGAGAAAATGCACATAGACTGTCGAAGGACGTTCTTGAAAGCATTCGCAAATAATAATTGTGACTCCATTTGTTCATTTTCTCTCTCTATAGCTTTCTCTCTCTCTCTCTCTCTCTCTCTCTCTCTTTCTCTCTGTCTCTCTCTTCATCAAATAATTAAAACACTCTTTTGACACACCTTTAACCATTTCTATTGACAGACATCATTCAAATTGTGAAGGAATCAACGGATGTTCTGTACAGTATTTAGGTTAATCATCGGAAACATCGGATTGATGTTCAGCATGTTTCAAGGAATCGAATTTTCATTGAAAGGTATTTATTCGATCTCATCGTAAGTTTTCCGCAATATAGAGCAATTTCTTGATTCATAATGGGGCGACCTTGTCACTAAATATGGCTATTGTGGAAGAACCTTATTCCCATGTTCTGATGTATATACTCTCTTTAAAAAAAAGAGTGAATTTTCAAAATCACGGACGTCACTCCTCTGGAGAGTGAAAATGTAGTGAAAATAGAGTGAACATTCACTCTTTTCTTCTTTTCTTCACTCTAAAATCAATCGATTTTCACTCCTAAACAAGTGATCACGGACGTCACTCCCAAGAAAGTGAAAATAGAGTGAAAATTCACTTTTTTTTTTAAAGAGAGTACCTTCATATTCTTTAACATAATACACAGTAGTGCGTTGCAACAGTGAATTTATCTATTTTGTCGTGACCTAGCCGTTCCATCAGCTGATAAGTGATACAGTGAATTATTCGTCAAGGAATCCAAGCGTATTTTCCGCTGCACTTAGGTGTGAACTGTTAGAAAGTTAGAACAAGATAAGGAGAGACAATGTGCTCCAATGGTTTCCTCCCAACTCTCTTAAGTATGATTTTTGTGGCGGATGTACTATTCTGCTGAAAAGGAGTTTGTTATCAGCTAATATCACATTCTTAATGTTCTTGAAAACGAAGTGGTTTTCCAAGTTCCACATACCAGGTGAACTATTACATATTTTGTTAAAGGTTGTTGGGTTGGAATGTAGGGTTAACCATTAACAAAATACTTTAGAGGGTTTACATAGGTCAAAGTTACTGTCTAAGCAACATATTGTCACACACAGGTTGATCATATAGAGAGTTTGAAACTATACTTGCTTATTGACTTGCACTGCTACGAAAGGGAGACAGGGACTCATGTGCCCCCACCAACAAAATGGTCCCCCCCCCCCTTGATAAAATATCGGGAAAGGACGGGAGTTACATGTTCATCACATAATTCCCCTATATTACCGAATTGAAAGCACTGTGGTTTACTTAGTTTTACCCTTTATCTTTGGGAGGCTGATTTAGTGCTAATAATTTGCACAAACTGTCTGTGTTGACACCGTTTCATCATCGTTACCCACATCACACTGTGAGACCAAGGAGTAATAACTCCTTGGTGAGACACAGCTTGGCGAAAACGCGCGAAACCATTTAAAGCCCGTCTGTACTAGTTTAGCTAGGGGGGATTAGACCTCTCTGCGAGTTCACTGACAGGTGGTTATCTCATCAACTAAGCTCTCAACTAACATAAGAAAAAGAGGATCATGTGGGACCAACAGGCACCGATTAGGGAAGTTTTCTATATAGAGTGATCAAGTAGCTACAAGTAGGACAGTGGAGCTTTAATGCAGGAAGCACCAAGCTGCCAATTTCTCCTTGATTTGTCTGCGCTGGAATAGAAATCCCAGGCAATCTCGATTTGTATCTATTAAATAAAGGAAGTCAGGGGGAACGAAGATTGTCACCAAAGACGTGCCGTGTTTCACGCTCTCGTCACTCCAGTCTGCCCTACTTATCTTTAATAACCCGGGTGCCCCTCAGAGAAAGTTTCATGTTTCAATGTTATATTCTGATGTGCTTGCGGCTCGAGTGAGCTTATGAATCTTTCACGCGAGGGCCTTTTTTAAACCGCTCCAAATCGAATTTGATAGCTAAATTCCCATCATAATTCGTTGTAGTTGGAGCATGTCATATGCTATTAGTAAACGATTTAGTATCATCCAAGAATTGTTCAATTTGGATAGTTCTTTCGATTATGGAGACGTTAATGCTTTTAAAAAACACTTCAATGATCGGCACACCGTAAATGGAACTGTTGTAGATTGTGGTGTGCAAGAACTTTCCGAAGCAAATGGGGGTGGAGGGAGGGGATCGCTGCCCTTTTTTAAACACACATTTCGAACGAGAGAGGGGAAAACAAATCAGCCTCTTTTAAGTTTGAAAAGTTTGCAGTACATTTTTCGAACTACCAATTGTGTCGCAACTAGGGGTAAAAAGCGCAAGACCAGTCAGCATTCATTGGAAGGAGAGGGGCGGGGTGGAAACTCTTACTCCAACTGGATAGGGCGACATGTGCGAATGTGGGAGGTGGTATACTGATGATAATAATAATGATATAACGCTTAATACAAAGTACCGTCTCGGATTCATACACGCACAAAGTGCACCATCTCCACTCCCTGGGGAGTATTCCTACTCTTTGATCTCCGTGAGGGCATATGGCAATTACTAACTCACAGACTTTTGTCATCCCGATTCCCATTTCCCTCATGGGTATGGAGTGGCAAACGAAGATTTATGCCTTGCCAAAGGACATGAGTGCGGTGTCGGGGATCCAACCCGCGCCCTTCGCATTTCAAGTCAAGTCTTTAAACTACAACACAATCTGCGCATTGCCCTTTTAGGATAGAAACTTTTAATCTTCCCAGTCCATCTCTCTCTCTCTCTCTCTCTCTCTCTCTCTCTCTCTATCGTTTCCTTCATCCGATCTTGACATTCGAGGGAGGGAAGGAAGGTAGGAGGTGGTTGCCCCTGGCGCAACGCCACATTTCCCAACACAACTCACGGAAGGGAACCGTCGGGCATACCCCTATAATTGATAGTGCAGACGGGATGTTTAAACTGTGGGCCCTTGAAAAGCTTTCGATCCACTCCACGTAGCATCAACACATGTCTCTCGCAAGTGGTGTCTTAATGCCTTTCTCGATTTCATGAAATTATCGTGAATTTGCGTGAAGGTCTTTCAAAACTGCACATCCCTTTCTCTGTATTGTGACAGAGACTACTTCGTGATCCGATGGCGAAATTCCGAGAAGGCCATTAATGACTATGAGAAAACAGCCCCCCCCCCCCTTCCTCCCCCTCCCGGTACTTCGGCTAGTTCTGAGCCATTACAAGAAGGAGAGATCCTAGAGAGGTTTGATCAGGGTCGTAGCCAGAGGGAACCAGACAAAATGAATACTAGGAAGACTGCTGTCTGCAATTTTGCATTTCATATTCTCTTCTCATTCCATTTCACTCGTATCCAGAAATAAATGTGAAGAGTTGAAACTTTTTAATTCATTCATGTCCCGTTTGGAATATTTCCCCCAAGTTGTGTTCATGAAACTAATGACCCCCCTCCAAAGGGCTGCAGTAACAACCCTAGGATAGCAATTTTCTGACGGATTACATAGGAAAAAAGTTGTCTTCTGGTACTTTGGAAGAAACTTTTTTTAATTTAATAGAAAAAACAACATATTATACAATCTACATTAGCATTTAATTTCATCCAACATGTCAAATATAAGAGGTTTTCTAATATATTTGTGCATGAAAGGGCAGCGGACAGATGTCGAACATCATAAAATAGCAAAGAATTACAGAGTCACATCGAACAAAGTAAATATCTATATCCAAACATAAAATGTATATATCATTAACAAACTTCCACTAGCCTAAAAGTCAGATACTGCAAAAGAAACAACACACCGAAAAAAAAACTCTATTACAACCATATAGTTGACGCATACTCTGCGATTGTTTACAAGCAAGTGATGAACTCTGAATTGAAAATAATATTCATTGATGAGTCAATGGATCAACCCACCTGCACACCCACAATCAAGGAAAAATATGGGATACATATTTGTGGAACTCTCTAGTGCAGCACGATATTCCTCTTACACTATATCTCAATCTAATCGATTTTGTGGGAACAATATCATACCTAGGTTTTCAAGTTCAAGATACAGAGAAGGTCTTCGTGAGTCATCTCTATGAATTCCGTGCCCCGACTTTGAAATTAGACTTGATATCCCCTCCAAACCCAATCGGTAGAGGATAGTTCCCGGGTCTCAATATTACCTTCCAATAATAAAAAATGTAATATAAATATATGTTTTTAAATAATTTATAAAACGCAATATAAATATATGTTTTGAAAAGTGAATAGAGGTGGGTTAAGGGAAGGGAATCATATGCATAGTATAAGAGGGAGTTGAAGACGATTTGAAGTATAAAGCCGTCGTGAAGTGACTTTGTAAATGCTTGCAATTAGTGTTTTCTCGCATATGGCATTGCAGAGAGGGAACGAAGAACTAGAAAGGAAGAAACAAGCAAACAAACACACTAACAAACAAACAAATTGAGAAAGATAGAAAGAAAGAAAGAATGAAACAATATTGAAAAAAGGAGAGAAAGAAAGTTGGAAAATATCTCTTTCTTTGGCAAGCTGTACAAAAGTGGTTCACGCATATAGCGCATACGCAGTAGCTTTGTAAGGTAATATTGAGACCCAGGAACTATCCTCTACAAACCCAATCATGGTTTTGCTTTTCTGTTAGCTGGCCTCTTGTATGATTTTCAGTTGAGCGCATCAACCCGATCATCCATAGCTTGTCGTAATCGAAGTTGCCACACCTCGCAAGGGCATATCCCTTTTCAAAGTCATTTATTGATCTTCGACATAACACCTCTCGACAATGATCTTATGGTAGTCAACAGGAAGTGCCGAAGCCGGCCGAAGGCATCATTTCCGTTCCGACCAATTCAGACCATGTCCGCCAGAGCGTATTCTAACGCAACACCAGGTCAACTCGATGGCCGGAAGATTGCGTTGTCCAGGTTCTGGCTCTGTATTTCGTTAATTAAGGATATTAAGCTGGATTTTGCCACTTTGATAGCAATCAATACCCCAGCCCCGTTAGTCCTTTCCTACCTGGTTACCTACACGCGTTTGTTATTTCGCTATATCTTGGAGAAAACAAAACAAAGATACAGCCTGTGTGTGTAAGATGAAATCCCCATCAATCTAGGTCACAACACCATAGACGGAATAAAGCACTCTATAAATTCTAAAGCTCTCCTAATTTGCTTTGAATATATTGAAATGAACCGTAGCTTGCGGTATAGAAAATCCGAGAAAATCTTTCAAAAGGAAGTTCGGGTTAAAGAAAAGACAATAAAACCTGTGTTGAAAAATCAGGACATTGATATAATCTTTTATGTTACTGTTTTAGAATTATTCCAATCATGCTGGGGCAATCTATAATGATTGGCCTAGTAGTTCTAGTAGCTCACTTTGGGGCCTAATTATGAAGAACGTAATTCAGAGAAGGAGGCCTTCAAAATAATTTTGTTCAACAGGAATCTGGCGTGTGTCATATCATCTTTCATTTGTACTATGATAATTTAAATACAAGATTATGATGTAATCACATTCAGGGTTGTACTATTATACTGTATTATAGCGTTGCCAATGTGACATGAGAACCATTCAAACTCAGATTCTCACCATACACCTTCCCTTTAAAGAAACAAACGTCATATTCCTATACTATGCCTTCGATGCAGTGGGTCAAAGGTCATCCATTCGAGAAGCAGGTGGCTCAAGATTGGGGTCATGACGTCACAATTACCAGCTCCCTGATTCAATTGCAATCATAATCATTTTACCTTCAATCACTAATTGTATAAAGCATCGATTGACAATTTCTTCGGGGGCGCTGCGAGGCCGCCGATCCCTAAGCGTCGTCTTAAGATATACGACCTAGCCTCCTCAAACGGTCGGGCTTTCGCCCTTTTCACAAATTAACTCCAATTAATCTCTCCATCCTCCCGTGTTCATTAAGGTCAGAGCTATCCGTTCCATAAATAACAATGCCCCAATTTATGCAATGAGCGCGCCGAATTCAGATGCATACGTAATGATGGTCTCCTCAGAGACGTTGATAATATTGCGTGTAGGTGGTGTGCGTATATCATTATGAAGAATATCGTGATCTACTTTTTTATGGCAGTGTAAGAAATAACATTGTCATAATTCATGCATCAAATCAAATTTATTTGCCAGTGAGGCAGGGGCGGCGATTTCTGTTCATGACCGGGGGGGACGAATGCGATTTTTTTTACAAGGATGTTATGCGAGGGAGCGTAGCGACCGAGCGATTTTTGTTTTTGCAATTTTATTAGTCTAAACGCTGCACTCTTGGGCCCTCCGGAGCCTAAAAGTGTGTTGAATTAATTATTCAGTATATGCTATACAATTTTTTTTGCACTTTTTCAATTTTCCGGGGGGGACGATCCCCCCCTAAAGAAATTGAGGGGGGGACGTGTCCCCCCCCGTCCCCCCCGGGATCGCCGCCCCTGCAGTGAGGACAGTCTGTTTAGCATAGACATTGGTAATTTGGCGGGTAGATTATATGATTTACAGAAAATATTCTGGAATGTGTGGTCTACGGTTGCTTTTGCATCAACATGATTAAGAAATAACTCAATTACATGTAAGATTCTATTTTTTTCCTTTATATCTTGATGTACCTTGAGGTTTGAAAAAGGTAAACAGTTGTTTGTCGAAAGAAATCTTGCCCTGACCTCATCATGATTATGTACACAAATCACATGCGCCCGGCCTGTCATTCTATGGATGACCAGAATGATTGATTATCCAGTAAAACAATAAATTGGTCTAATTCTTGTATATATACGATTCATCGTTTACTTTCTTTTCCTTTTTAACATATTCAGTTTGACCTCCTTTAAGCCTGAAGTTTTGAAGGAAAATATCTGCAGTGAAATTCCTCTTATTGGTAAGGACAAACAAAATCGAAATAATTTTTATAATGGCAATGATAGAGGGTTCTAGTCTGAAAGTGTCCATGTCTGGCACATTAGGGACTTTTAGATTTGCGTGGACTGATACGTGTGACGTCCATTCAAGGCAGTGCATTAAAAGGACGTCGATCGTAGCAATCCACGTTGTCGTTGTGCAAATCTAAAAGTCCCTATTGTCACTCCTGGCGCTGTGGACATTATCCAAGTTAACATTCAACCGACTTAAGCACGTTAGCTATTACAGCGCTCAAGCATTGAGATGAATAATTTTTGCTAGGTACTTATTTAGGACTTCACCTGTGTCGAGTGTGGAAAATGTAGATTCTTGTCTTGCCAAAGGACGTTAGTGCCGCAACAGGGAAACGAACCCCATACCCTGTGGTTCACAGTCCTTGTATCTTCAAAATGACCTACCTGTACATGTATTCCCTTTTATTAGACAACCCTTTGTTCACAAAACTGACCTTATATACTCTCATTGAATGATCTGTCAACATTATAAATATTCGTTGACCGAGAGAAAGGTAGAAAATCAGATACGTTTTTGCTTTTGTTATTGTTCTATAATCCATAAAATGATCCCATGAAAATATCTTGGTAAATGTGCAACCGCCACGTGATCCATTATCCATTTTTTTTTTCTTCACAACTTTCAACTTTCGTTACCTATTGTAACCATTATGTTTGATTACTGTGAAAGAAGTCGTCTCATTTCGTTATTCATACGCCTATTAACCAGCTTTAACTAAATCACTCAGCTTAAAATATCGACGCTGGCATAATTGCTCAAAGTAAGCTTCTGTGATCGATGATACACCAGCTAATAAACATACCAATGCAATTCAAATACAAAGAAATATAGGCGGATAAACTCAGCATGAATGCGTAATTTGATATGATATGAAGTAACGTATCAAAGCACTCGTCACGGCCCGAACCCTTCTCTCTGCAACGCGTACTCTTCGTGGCCGGGGGGCAGCAGGGGTCTCGATGCAGGAGGTTGGATCCTAATTGCCTCTCGCCCGGGGTGTCCAGCTTATGTCAAGGAGTCGAAAATCAATGCTCCGTAAAAAAGTAGAAGACTCCCCCTTTTTTTCTTTTCGTTACCTCTCACTCTTTCTTCATTCATGCCTGGCGCTCATATTGAAGTCAAGAACCACTTGCTCTCTAACCAACCACGCGCTCACAATTCTGTACAAAATTCAACTTGTAATGGTAAAGATTACTTGTTCTTCAGGGTGGCTAAAAATGTTACATTTCAAATTCCTTTTTGATATATAGACACATTTTATAAAACCATGATCGAGGGTCCTATTAACGTCATAGCATATTCATCAAGGCCCCATCTTATAAAGAGTTGCGATTAGTCCGAATCAATCACATTCAAGTCCTCTAATCAATTGCAAGTTTGCAGTCTCCTATCTTTTATGTACATAGTAACTTGATATCAATCACAAACAAGTTCGAATTGAGGCATCTATTTATATTAAAGACGAGACCCTGGTATGCAGTTAGTTGTTTTAACATTACACTTCAAGAGGGATAATGAGGAATCGCAATCATTCAACCAGAGCAATTCACGGTTTAAAACTGTATCGGGAGTCATCTTCATGAGATATGAACATATCAGACATGCATTACCTTGCAGTGGACCGGTGACGATTTCTTTTTCTTTTCTTTTTGCTTTCTTTTATTTGGAAAGGGGGGGGGGGTAGTTAGGGGGGAATCCAAGCTTAATATAGTAATGGCCCCAACAATCTTTAAGCAATGCCCAACTCAAGGAATAGTTTGTCCATGTTGGCCGCAAACTGAGGCAATTTTCTGTCCAATTATGACCACCTTAATAAAATATATTCACGAACAGGGTATAATTCCTAGAATTCGGGCAATGCTTCTTTACCCAGTATTTTAATGCCCATTTTAATCATTTATACACAAGGAACAGTTTTTTTCAATTTTTCTTGAACATTACATCGTCTCTTGTGCAGTTGATTTAAAAAAGAACATCTAAAAGTTTTTTGTTATAAACAGATTTGTAGGTCTTCAAAAGGGACAACCATCTTTAATATAAAGTGGTTTTGTATTTGGTGCGTCTAAAGATGGCTTTAAAAAAAAATGTGTACGTCCTTGTTGGTATGCATGTTTGCATAATCAGTGACATAAGGGCTCCGTGTAGAGATCAATCTAAAAAGGTCACATTAATTCGACACCTCTCATTCCAACCAGATGTTTAATTCAGAGGGAAACAGTAGAAACCGTGTCATCGGAAACACACCTCTCAATATACCTGTCGACTAATTAAAGCATCGACTGTTGTAGCATAATCGCCTGACTCCGAAGATCCAGTTTCCGGAAAGTGAAGACGCCGAATCGCGAAGAGTCTGCATGAAGCAATCTCGTAAGTTAGAGCTGAGAGCAAGTCCCAGTTTTCGGGCTGAATGTGATCGATTCGAGACCTAGTTCCACACCTGCGACTCGATCGTGCCCATCTTCATGTGCTATTCTCTTTGTTACGTAGAATGAAGTCACGTGACTGCCATGTGACACTGAGTAACAGACATGGAACCTCATTGGTTCAATCATTCGTGATTTGAGAAGGTATGTCACTTGCGCGAGGTATAGTCATTGTAATCTTCATCGTATATGCATAAGCCCGGCTAACAAGAAAACAGAACTGCACTTCACCACACATCAGATCAGATCAAGTTATGGTAACAGCAACCTCTGAGTAATGTGAAACGCTGTGAATGATTTTACATTATGGAGAACTCTAGGAATATTTACACCTGATTCATAATACGGATGATAACAAATTGTGTGAAGTATCTCATCGAATTTCCATGCCAACTTGAAAGGGAGTATACACCAACCGCTTATTGTCATGTAGCGAAACTGAATTGTTGATATCAAGTATGAGTGTTGACATGATGAATTAAGCATTAAGGAATTGATCTCAGGGCTCTTACCAGATGAAATAATAATGATTTATCAAGGTATCACTATCAGTTCATACACATTTATGTTTAAACATATTTCAGAGATAGAGGGATAGAACGCAGGAGGCGCGATGGTTCAATGGCAGAGCAATGATCTCGTAACCGGGAGGCCCCATGTTAAAAACCCTTTGGTAAGGCATTCATCCTCAACACCAAGTCCATCGGAGATAATGTACAGCCGTCGGTCCCGTAGTAACTTACCTATAACTTTCTTTCTTAGCAGACAGATAAAACAAACAAACGAACAAACAATATACATCCTGAGAATTTACAAAAGCATGTAAGACAGTACTCTATTTGTTTTCTTCTGAATGCTATGCAATTATATTTCTGAAATGGGAAACTATTATCTGAGGTATATTATGTAGGTCAGTTGATATACATCACGTTAACCTAATTTTAGTGTCTTTTAGCCAACTTTAAATCACCTTTTGCAATGAATAGTCAGTGAACAAGGCAATACAAATATAATAAATAGAGCAGAAGTCTCCAAACTCTTCCCTTTCTAATCTGTTTCCGATAACCTTATGATGCCAGAAGCGGGGATGTAGAAACAGGTTACTAATTGAAAGAAAACGCCGGGTGTTTTTACAAGGCAGGTGATGCCTTCATATTCTCGATTCGCTACACTGACAATCGAGAGGCCGGAGCTGATGAAATAGGAGCGCGGACTAAGTAAAAGCAATTGTTTGCTGGCACCTGTGCAAGTACAAGATGCAAATCGATCTCAAGTTCATGGATTGTGATCCCGATGGGAAAGTACTATATCTATAACACGAAGGGGAGATATGAAAAAAGGCATATAGAAAGAAGACGTTAATGTGTATGCCAACTGTATTTGCAGGAGCATCTTGTATGGTGACGGATCCTGAATCTCATGCAAAAGGTCCGAGGTTCGATCCTATAGCTCGGTGCGTATAGTTGAGGTTCTTTACCCATATTGGGTGCCTCTTGACCCACTTGTATGTAACATGTTGAACTGGTACCTGGCAATGCTGGGGTCATGACAATTGCTGGGCCAACATAGAACAGAATTAATTCCAAAAGAGGCTACTTTAAAGTTAAAGTTGAAGGGAAAGAAACGTTGTGGAATCGACCCGAAAAGGTTGATCATCTAGCATACAAGTATCGGTGTGTACTGCAAGGTTCTGGAATCAGCAAAATGATTAGAAACTTGGCCCAGTATTGGTAAAGTTACAAGCACTGTTCACAGAAAGATGTATATGGGACTACACGATCATGTGTCATAAAAGTCCTTCCTTATTTGTATGATGTTACATGCCATATTTAGAATATTAAGGATTGAAGAGCCATCCTTTTCAGGGAACATTTTTTTATATGATGTTCTTCCACAATTGCATAATACAATGATAACGCTCACAAATTATGTTTCACTTCTTCCCAGAACTCAACCTTCTCTTTAATTCCATATTACTAATAAGGAAGAGGGTTTCAAAGGCACTAATGATTGTGAGAGGGTAGACAATAAAACTGGAAAGAATTATTAGTGGTGACTCAGCGTACAAGAATAGATCTAATTATAGAGAAAGTTTAGAGATAGTCATTATCATTATTAGCCTGCGTTTTAGAGACCTCTCTCCCTCCCCCTGAACCATGAAAGAAAAACTGGATTTAAAGTTCAGAGTGGAAAGTGAAAAGATATTAAATGATGAAATATGTTTTCGACGAAATTCATCGGCCGCTGAAAATGATAACGCTTTCAATCATCGTAATGGTGATAGGCTTCATTGAAAAAGCAATTATTCTTCCCAATGTCATCCTTTGTTGGACGAATTGCATGAAGAACAAAAAACACAATACTGACCGAAGCTATTAGCATTTCTGAATCGATGACTTCCTTCTCTGCATTCTGCTGTCAGCGCCAAAATATCGCGTTTTCTTAAAACTTATTATCATCATGATAAGTGAATATGTCATTTCTGGAATACTGAATAATTGATTTGTTATCTTTTTTGTAACGATGTCCTTTTTCTATTCACTGCCCAGGGTTCGCTCTCCAGACTATAATACTAATTGTCTCCGGCATTGATAGCGTGCTCTCGACGTTATTAAGAATATATGAAAAGATGGAAACTACCCATTGAAACTTATTGCATTTTGTATAGAATGGATGCATCATTATGAGCATATTTAAAGAGAACAACGGTGTACATGGCCTTGCTGTCAATATTGAACCTCAATGCGCTTTGAATTTGTAAGCCTTGAATTAGTGTATCTCCAAATTAAATAATTAAAACGACGACATTTCATTTTTATTACAAAATGTTTGACATAATGCAATATCCTTGTATATCGAATGTCGACAAGGAATAATTGAGTTCTGACGTAGAAGGAAAACATGTTAAGATAATATTTATTGCTTTATCTCCAGCTAAACACTCAAAACATATAAAATGAAGATATTTGAACTTTACAAAAAGTACATTACTAGTATATTGTGTAGTGAATGCCTTAATCAATGTATAGTTGAGGCCAGTAGATTATTAAACTGAACCTACACTTGTAATTTATAAACATTTCTATGTTGAACGCATAGCTGTCCATTTATTAAACATCGAAACATTCGAAAAAAAGAAAATCGAATTTCACCGTAATTACATAGTGTGATATATTGTTATTATTATATTATTGTGTATGACGCATAGCTATAATTTAGATTGGCAGAGTAGTTAACCGTAGCTTAGCTTGTTCAGTACTGCAAAGTTGAAAGCATAATCGTTCATTCATTTCCGTTGAAACGTTTAAAACGGCAACGTGTGTATGTTTTCAGAAAACGTTTTGATATATCATATGGGTGAAGTGCATGACGTAAAGATATCCTTGACACTGGCAGAGTATTTAACAGTAGCTTAGCCTGCAATGTATCTACATGTTCAAGGCCCGGTGATAATTACCACATGCACAAATCGTCTACAGAGGTGCCTTTTGCCGAAGCTATTTCATGCTTGGATGAACATTGCAATATCTGAGACGTATGCCGGGTGTCGGAAGAAGATGGTTAAGTCTTCCGAAACGAAAATAGCACTCTTAAAAATGCACAGGAAACATTATGAGTAATGTTTGTCTCATCGATTACATTCAGTAGATTAGGAACGAAATTGGAGACGACGAAACGCCAGAAGTGGCACGGAGCGTCTCTTTAGTGACTCCGAAGGCTACAATCAAAGATGTAGGTTTCGGACAGTATACCTGTTAATGATGGAAATTATATTTGCTTAATGAGGCATTCAGATTTATAATTACCCCCTTAATACGTGAGAGGGTTCAACATTGTTAGCGAGAGTTTCTCCCCTTACACGAGTTATGATATGATATTTTGATTAGTCCGTTCTCCTTTACGGAGCCGCTCTTTAGAGAGTCCCAAGGCCACAAACACAATAGTATTTTTCTGACAGTTTGCCTGTTAATGGTGGAGATTATATTTGCTTAATGATGCATTTCGAGTTATAATTACTCCCCTTAATACGTGTACGTGACCACAATTGTTGGCGGGATTTCTTTCCCTTTCAGGAGACTAGGATCTGTCCTTTTGGTTATTAGTTTCTCCTTTACCTAATCAGTATTGACACCATCCACGAAAACCTTTGTTTAGATTAATATGATTAGGAGAAACTTTGTAATTGTAATAATTGCAGGTTTTTCCTATGCATTACATCTACTTGTTTAAGAACATCAACCTCCCATATATGTGCTTATTTATTTATGATTGTTAATTTCATTGAAAGGTGTTTCTCTTTTGTCACGATGAGGTGGATTTGTTTAATTTAAATAAGAGGGTGCGATTTCAGTACATTTTAAAAAGATTTTGCAAGAATAAAGATTTTGGGGACTTTTCACGTCACATCATCTTCTTATCGAGCCTGTGATGATTTTAGATTTATTTTTCGAGATGAATCTGACACCCCTAGAGGCATTCTCATCATGTAGATGGACAGTAGTTAATGTGACGATCAATAGCATAATCAGGCCAAAAGGCCCAGTCAAATAATAAGATGAGAAAAGTTTTAAATGAGGGGGCGGCGTCAAGTTTTATTGTTCATTATTAAAGAGAGATGTTGTCAACAACATGAATGTGATAAAAATGCTCTTAATTGGCAACAAGGGGGAGTATTATGTGTATCCAGCCGCTTGGGAGAAGGAGCCCTTTTAACCACAGAAAGGGGCGTTTAGAACCTTTAAGAATCTTTCCAGAATCATGAAGAAAGGGGGAGTAAGGAAACATGGAAAATTGAAAACACCCGGGGGGAAAAGAATTGGATAGAGAGAGTGGTAGATAAAGATTGGGTTAGAGAGAGAGAGAGAGAGAGAGAGAGAGATGGGGGGGAATGAAGAGAGAAAGGGGAGATAAGAAGAGAGGAAGGGGGAGAGAGGGATATAACATGAGAGAGAGAAAGAGAGAGGGGATAAAAAGAGAGACAGAGGATATATAATAAGAGAGAGAGAGAGAGGAGATATAAAAAAAGAGAGAGACGAGAGAGAGAGAGAGAGAGAGGGAGAGAGAGAGAGAGAGAGTAAGAAGGGGAAAGAGAGAAGAGAGAGAAAAAGGGACAAAAAAAGATAGTTACGAAAGTTTCTACGGTTTAGCGCTGTGGAAAAATAGAGCTTACGTATGGCGACATTTACGTTCACACATTTTAACTAACTCAACCATGGGTGGGTATTGCCCGCCAACCAGAACAAATGAAATGTAAACACGTCACAAGTAATCCCCGAATACAATTACCCCGTATTACGGATGAGCGACGTAGCGACTTAAAAAAAAACTTACCCCAAGAAATATTTTAAGTTATTCTGAGAGATTTATTGTATTCTTGCACATTAGTCTACACGATTCCCCACCAAATTGTGTGAGAGAGGTATAACGAAATATATTCGTAGCATAATCATGATGATGTAAAGTTTCTCAGCACGACCTGGGCATAGCCATTTTTCTCGATAACATGACGTACTATGCGAAGTCGTTTATCAACTAAATGTATTCAAATTGATGGATGCTTCGTATTCAGGTGTGTTTGGTGATGAAGTATTTCATTTACCTGCTATTATCCTTTGTACTATAATAATTGTCAGAACTCATTTTTGCATAAATAAGTTGATGCTCTTCTGGGGTGAAGGTTTCGTATAAATGGAATAGATTCGTCAACTGCAATATTTCTTCTTTTTTTTGTAATAAAAGAGTTTGAGTTCTCCCCCTTTTTATCTATTTCTTATCAAATATAACAATTATTTAGTTCGCCTGGTACGTCACATTATCAAGAAAAAGATTGCGCAAATGTCATGCTAAAAAGAATTACATCATGCCAAGAATGTCTTTATTTATATATCTCTTGTACACTTTCGTAAGGAGTATTGTAAATCAAAAGGCAGGAATACATCTCATTCTGAAGCATACCTGCAACTTATTTGAGGTGGTGTTTTCTTTAAGCCAGTCTTTAATGAAAGTAATTTTTAACCACTCTTTTTCATTCCCCCCCCTCCCCCCCCCCCCCTCTCCACCCCCTCTCTCGTCCGGAACCCTCCTTCTTTTTATTGGTTCCCGTGTGTACATTGAGAAGTATCTACAAGAAGAAAATGAGATGTAAAATTCATTCCCGAATGTAGACTAACGCCTCATTATAGATGAGCGACGTTTAGTCGTATTAAGTCATCATTCATGAAATAAACAAAATGTTTTCAGTTCTCACTTTAATGTATCAAATATAAGTACGGATGAGCGACGTAAAGTCGGAAGTCATCATTCAGGTAAAAAGACAAGGTGTCTTTAGTTAAGCTCTCATTTGCCTGCATCAAAATGTAATTACGGATGAGCGACGTAAAGCCATCATTCATGAAGAGGAAAAATCTTTACCTTTCATTTTGATGCTTCAAAAAGACACTTTAATCCTGTCACGATTTGAAAGCTGGGGAAATGGAGGCTTTTAGTAGTGGAGAGACGGATCATGTTGAGCCACATTGAATATATAACGAGAGGGGTTTTCCCCTTGAATTAAATCAATTTTTCAGGTAACAGTAACGGATGTCTAAAACAGGATTTTTGTGACAAAGAAAATTATACAGAGAAAATAATGCAATGCTAAGCCTATTTACTTTTAAATGCCCATTTTAAATAGTTAATAACTACGTCTATTACGGATTGATGAGGAGGGATTAATTATAAAGAGGAAGGAATTATAAGGAAGGAAGGATTATTGGAAGGGAGGAATTATGTCGAGCCACATTGAATAAGAAATGATGAGGGTGTTTCCCTTGAACCAAATCAATTTTTCAGGTAACTATAACAGATGTTGAAAACAGGATTATTGTGACAGATTGTTATACAGAGAAAACTATGCTCTTTAAAATACACATTTAAGCTGGTCAATAACTACGTCTATGAATGATGCAACATTAAAATAATGTCTTCATACCTAAATGGGTTGGAGACATCAGGGATGATTGAGGATCTAAGATCTGACATTATCATTATTGAAATGTGCGAACATTACAAAGATATTACGTAATCCGAACGTGTTTAACATGCGATATACAATACGCTATTGAAAGAAAGGTATTTCCCGGCACGTTCGATATTGAAACTGGAATTAATAACGCAGCTAATGAGATCCTCGTTAGGTAACAGGCTAAAGCACTATTTCTTATTGTGAACAATGATTATGTACCGCCGTCATTATTTTCTTACGCCGATTGGAACATACGATAGCCACTTCAACTCCGGGCTTCTATTTCCTTCGTAAAGTTAAGTATAGTCTTGAAACGGGGTAGGTATCTAAAGTGCATGGGTAACGAGTTGTTCTATCACATTAATTGTAATTGTAATTGTACTCTAATCACCATCAGATCAATATTTCAATTAGTGGATGCTGATGTAAGTACTTAGAGAGTATTGGAAAATTCAATTTGTCTTGCGCCGGTAATGAAACCGTACTGTATAATTTTGCATTTTGTTTCGATCCATTAGTCATCTCACCGCCTTTTCAGTTTCTTCCTCTCTCTCTCTCCTTCTTTCTCTATTGCTACTATCTCATTATTCTCTATTTCACCTTGTTTCCCCCTCCCTCCCACTGCCTTTTCCTATATCGCTCCATCTTTCTCTCTCCCTCTATCAACCTCACCCTCCTTTCCTTTTCTTCTGTCTCTCCGCCCCCCCCCCCTATTTCCCTCTTCCTACCACTCCCTTTCCCCCTCTCTCTATCTCTTTTATTCTCCATCTATCTCGGGTTTTTCCTCTTTATTACCTTTACATCGGATTTCTTTTATTTTTCGTCTACTTTAGATATGAACTTCTTTAAAATGTCTTAATGTCCTTATCCATATGTCTTCTCTCTCTCTCTCTCTCTCTCTCTTTCTCTCTTTTTCCTCTCTCTTTGTTTGACTGTGTGTCTGTGTGTCTGTTTGTCTGTATATTGTATGTAATGTCTCTTTCTTTCTCTTGCTCTTATTCTCTTCACTCCAGCCACCCCACTCCCGTGATATTAGAATAATCTGACCGATTCATATAAACCTTGTGGCACATTTAAAATTCATTCTGCAGATGCGAGCTATAGCTCTTGGCACCCCCCCCCCCCCCTCCGCCCTCGATCATAGAGTAGCTATAATACACGCTAACGCCTCGTCGCCTAGACAAAATCCCACCACTGTGATATAAGGGAGGGGGCAGAACCATTAGAAATCAGGTGGCATGACAGAAATAGTTATTGTAGATGGGCATAATTTCCGTAATTCGATTAAACCCATTTCAATTTCCTTTGGCTCTTTTGAGAATGCCCGTTTGATATTTCCCTTAATTGAATCATAAAGATGCATTTCCACGAACCCGATATGGAAAAGGAAACGACCAATTCTATACTAACATAACAAGAATAAGGGATATGGTTACTGCTGGAGATAAAGCAAATACATTTACACACGCGTGATGAATGGTAAACGAAAACATTATTATAAGAATCACCCTTAAAATCTGTTTTGCTTCTATAACTTCCAGTGTTGATATCATGTGCACGATCTGGATATGAAAAAAAAAAGATTAAAGGGATAGTTGAGTTCTGTTTTCAGACCGCAAATGCCTTCAAAGTGCATGGTTATTGCTCTTATTCTTATCTATGACATTTCTAGTGCCCTTTTAGAACCTAAAATTGCTATGAAGGTAATTTTAGACCCCAAAATGTGTGAAATTTAGCCAATACGATCATACCAATTCAGCTCCACTTTCTAAAAAATACGTTGACCATTAATTAATTATTTAATTAAAAATAACAATACATGTGCCGGCTGGTTGTGCGTAATAAAACCAACACGAAAATGCCAACAAAAAAGCCAACATCGGCATTGGCTGAAATACGACGTAAAAGGCGCTATCTCGTTTTGTTAACGGTTTTTGAAATTATCTAATATTTGTGGTGGTACACAAGTATTAGAAATCGTTATATTTATGGATATTTCAGCCGTCTCTGAACCGATTTTGATCAAACAAAGATGATTTTGTCGTTTAAATTGTATGTTCTTTCAAATTTGACACTCAGTTTTTCATTATCTCACAAAAATTATTTTGTGTAGCGCCCTCTGCAACAGAACTCAACTATCCCGTTAAGAAATCGTTGTGTTTCCATGAGAGTCACAACAAAATCCTTCCAAATCGACATATCATATTCATAAAGCTTCCCAGCTTTCAATACGAAATACCTAAATGGAAAAAGAAAGAAAAATCTATCTTCACTTTTCAACTTGAGCTTTAACTTTATCATTATCCCAACGTTGGCGTGTATAATTGTCCAGATAATCAACAAATAACAGCATTTTAAAAAATTGTATTTTTTTTTGGGGGGGGGGGGGAATGGGTGGGTAGGGGTGGTATACTTCCATTATTTGATTAATGTATGCAGACCGTGTGTGGGGGGGGGGATTAAAAGGGAAAAAAGCATGATTATGTCCCCATTTTATAATTCCTCTAATATTCTCTTCACTCTCCTGCTACATGTCCTATAGATCTATAAGGGAATCGCACACCTCCTTTTTTATAGGGGGGGGGGGGGGGGGTTCTAGCATTATCATTGACTCATTCATCTAAATTCCCATTTTAATGAATGTCTATCGAATGTTCGCTCTAATAATCTCCTGACTTCAAACAAGATGTCCCTAGATGATCATGACTCATGGATTTCAGTGTTTTATGTACACGATGTTCCCGAGATCATGTCTCTCTAAATAAACAAAATTAACAATGGAATGAATACCGTAGTCCCTGGTGGAAAGTGGTCCGTCGTCGCGATTCTAAATTAAGGGTGCATAAACATTTAGCAGATGCATACATGGGTAATGATAATGTAAATGTTTCACCCACGCAGCTCACGGACCTCGGAAAGTTTGGAGCATCCCTACAAAGGCGTATTCCAGGCGACTTATTTTTTGTATGTGTTTCAACAATGAAATGTTTTAAATGTTCATGCTTTTTGCGGTCGCAGAGCCGATAATATTTGTCCGCGTAATGGCGCTTGCATATTATGAAGCGTCATTTCGCTTGCGTTATTGCCTGCGCCATTTAAGAAGGGAATCATTTGCATGCGCAAGTAACAGAACCCAACGTTTGTTAGGTTAAGTTTGCATTCATTATTTTCCGCCAATTTTCATCGTCAAATGGCGCGTCAGAGACCGTGTCAGTCGCTGATGCAATCCTACGTCAGCAAATTAACGACTCCTGTGGTACAGTCATTATATTCCTTAATTTATCATTATAAACTACAATTGAGTCTTTGAGTAAATCAACCCTGTTTCTTATCCAACCCACACGCTGAGTAAAAGCCTACAATGCAAATTAAGTACAAGCGAAATATGCACATAATCATATGTTGGTGGTGGTGGTTATTTTACCTGACTGCTAAGAAAGCATAAATGCTTGTAAGTATTAGCAACCAGACGGCTGACAGCTTTAGGCCCTTTCCGAGGGACCTGGAAATGAGGATTAATGCCTTACCAAAGGGCACTAGCGCATCGACTTGGTTTCAAACCGGATTACGAGACCACTGCTCTACCGGCTGAGCTATCGCACCTCATATGAACAATTAACTGAGTTGTAATACATAATTTAAAGGTGGATTGATGTCTGTTCAATTAAACTTTTGGGCATAAAATACCTGTAGTTTCTTGACCCTTAAGAATTGTCTCTCGACTCTGGTACAATTAATTTACGTTAATGACTTCCTTCATAATATTTGACGTGGAGTATAGGCAAAATATATCATTGAGAGACTTACGGGAAAAAACATTAGTTAACAATAAGTATATTTAGCTTAAGTTTTATGAAATTGCGTAATTTTTAATTTATAACCTTTTTTTTTTCAAGGTAACAATTTGTCAATATGATTACCGGATATGAGCGTTATTGAATAGGTTTCTTTCTTTTTTCTATAAGATTGTCTGACAAATGTCTGTATGGTTCAAATTATGTCGAATTGGATTTTACAAATCACTTAATAACAAAGCCGGTATGACTGATCGGAGTAGACAATAATAATTATTTTTTTATTATTAAATCCTTCAGAGAGTCTCATTCATTAAATACAGGAAATTATGGTTTATTGAACAATGTAACGAAATCGCTCGACTTCGAGCGCGTGCTCTCTGTCTCCCTCGCTCTACATATCTCTCTCTCTCTCTTTCTCTCTCTTTCTCTCTCCTTTACTCTCCATGTCTTTCTCCATCTCTCTCCCTATCTCTTCTACTCTCTCTCTCTCTTTTTCTCTCCATCTCTCTCTCTCTCTTTCTTTCTCCATCTCTCTATCCCTCTCTGTCTCTCTCTGTCTATCTATATTTTCCCTCCATTATCTCTGTCAATTTCTCTCCCTTTCCCGTGCGTGTGTATGTGTGTGTCTCTCTATCTCTACCCCCCCCCCCCCCTCTTTTACTCACTTTCTTCTCAGATTCTATTCTTCAGTGACCCAGCTAATAATTATATAAAATCACGAATGGGCATTCAAACTATGGTTCACTGAGAGCAAGTACGGCGTTATAATACATATTAAACGCCCTTCTAATTCTCAAACTCCTCTTCAAAATAGCATAAAGGAACAGAGAGCACAACCTTCCGCAAGCAAGCGCGTGTTTCGAATTAGTCACCAACAATACAATGTTTAGAGTACCGAAGACTAACTGATTTTGGATGAAAGTAGAATTCCAAGTTCTAGCTTCAATAAAGGTAAATGCGTGGTGTAAAACCAATTCAACCTTTGCAGTAGTCATTTTCCCCATATTTTTCGTCTTTACAGTACTAGGTGAAAATTCGAAGACGTCTTTTGAATTGTTCCTGCAAGTAATTTGAATGGAATTGAATAGCATTTTTTCCTGTACGGTACATTCTTAATTGTATGATTTCATCCGCATCCACCTAAACATAAGGCCAACTCAATGTTTGACATTTTGGAACCTATCTTCTGTCGAAAACAGATTATGTTTAAGCAAAATATTCGAATGAGCTTATGACAGTTCATTAAAGTTCTGCCTGCATTTTTTCTCTCGTTTGAAGTTAGCCCACTGTCCCATGTATTAATCACTTTCGCAATTATAATCATGTCCACTTCATGCCAGTAGCTAATGAGAGTACCTAATTATACATATTAAAGAAATGATAATTAATCTCCAAACTGTGCTAATGAGTTGTACATTGTACACCCCCATCGGTATAAACCTTCTTCCATTTTCTCCTTCTTTTTTCTTTTTCTTTAAATGTAATCATGCCTTGCAAAGGCGTTCAATTAATCTAATAGTAATGTCTTGAATTAATTAGGGGATAAGGCTCGATCGTTGAATAGCCATTAAAACGACAGTCGCAATTGAGAGATCTAAATTACAAATGGCAGCGGTATATTGTATTGATGTTTTCATTAAACATGGATAATGATGATCAAGGATTTATATCCCATCGGTGATGGGATTACAATTGGGATAGTATTAAAAAGAGAACGTTTAGAGAGATCAAGAGAAAAGGGATGGAGAGCGTGACTAGATAGGGTGATAGGGATAAGAGAAACAGAAATGAGAGAGAGAAGGGTAAAGCAAAGGAGAGAGAAAGAGAGAGAAAGAGAGAGAGAGAGAGAGAAGTAAATAGAGTGAACGAAAGATATACAGAGAGCGAGATATAAAGAGAGGGAAAGATAGATAGACAAACATGTTTTGCGTGAAACAGAAACAGGAATCCAATAATAAAATCAGGCATAAAGAAAAAGGAGAGAAGCCAGGGACAGAGAAGACGTATTTTGTTTACTGTCTCTGAGACATAGAGAGAAAGAAAGAAACAGAGACAGAGACAGAGAGGAAGAGAGTGTAGGAGAAGGAAAGAGGGGTAAGAGAACTCTACGCATGAAATGTAGCTTTTAAAGAAAACTTGCTATAACTGGTAATTTCAATCTCCGTAATGTCAAACTTTAAGAGATGTGACAACATTCTTACATTGCTTTATGATCTAAGCCCTTTTGCATGATTTTGCCACATTTATTTGTTAAATGAAGTGCCCAAACAATGATATACTCTGACATCTAACATTGATGCATAACTATATTTTTTATTAGGATGGCGACTTTAGCAATCGGCGAAAAAATATTGGGTGCGCAATTTGCAAAAAATGACAGAAAAGGAGACAAACCGAAAGTAAGATATAGAAGGAAAAAATTAAGAAACAATTTAATTCTGTTGCTATAGTTTCTGAGTGGTTTTTCTTGTTTTTTAACAACAAATTTACAAGTGGGTCGTTGCCTTCCCTGTTAACGTCTACTTCAGTTTTTTTTTGGAAAATGCAGTATCTTCCATTGTTAGTTATTACTATAATGTGATATTGATTACTGGAAGTGCTTGTTTGAATAGATAAATTTCATAACCGCGCTTCGACAAAAATCATAAATGAATAAATAAAAAGGTTGGAGTACCTATGCAGGAGGACGTGACACTGTTATGCTTTGGCCTGCTTCTCGGCTGAGGGTTAAAAACTTTCGGGTTCTTCTAAATGACGAAGAATCAATACTGAAAGAGGAGGAAACAGGAATTTCAGTTCGGTTTCTTGTGAAATATGCGATGTGTAACAAATTATACATATAGCAGAGAATAGTCAAATGGATCTGGTCGGTTGTATAGATATTTCCCTTGTTCACACGCAATATATTAAACAAAAACTTGCGACATCGTAGAATTGTAATGCATGGAGACATGTTTCATATGAAATAATGTAACTGATTGCTTGTATTTTGGCTGATTTTTCAATTTCTGGGAAAAAATTCCTTTCCTTATTCACATGTGTGTTAGCTAATTTAATTAGCTAACATCAAATGTTGTTTCATTTCCATGAATGCAGTTATTTTCCCCTGCTTGCAATATATCCTATATTATTGAAACAGTGCAGATTTATCATTAAAAGTGGGAAAGAGCAAATTGTGTAATGTTAAGCCATCACATGTCAGATAACCAAGTCACAATCAATTTGAATAGCGAGAAATATATATATATATATATATATATTGATGTGTTAATCTACACACTTGATGAAGAAATCGTGTTTAGAGTATTGCCAATTACAGTATTCATACCTATTTGAAAGGATCTAATTCGTGTTAAGTCGCCAACCTCTGGGAACGGAGCGAACAATCACTCTACTTAGGAGAGCTTATATCTTAGAAATCTTGAATAGGGGGAAACTTTGAATATGAACCATCCCTCTTGGTATAGGCCTATACGTAAAACTGACAATGTATTGTGAATTCGTGGAGATCAACTCGCAAAATAAAAAGAATGTGAGATTTCGAATGAAGCTCGAAGGAGAGACAAGTCTTTATTGAGTTCCTTCCTGATTGACGATGAGTAACATTCCTAACGTGAATGGTGCTATTTCATTTTGTCTCCTCTGATAGATGCAATTTGACATCAACAAAGAAAGAGGGAGAGACTCAAAGACTACTTCGGAAGTTAGCTTACTGTGACGTTACTAATTCACCTGACATTGAAAGCAATCAACAACCGACTGCAGCTCCAATGGTGAGAAAACGTGTAAAAGAATTGATTAAAATTACGGAAGCATAGCTTGCATTTATATTGCTCTGATTTGCAATTGTAATGTAATAAAGCTTTAATTCAGATCCACAAACCGAAACAAGACGAATAATATAGCGCGACATGGCACAAAGTTCGACACGTTAATTTGGGAGACTTGTCACTCTTGTAAGAGTGTGAAGGACAACGGTGATCCTGTTAAAGCCGCGTTCAGATATAAAACCGCGGCGGTTATTTTATCGTGACGTAAAATGTAATACGCTTCACATGTCTGTATTTTATAACACAGAGCTCATTCATTAAATTACTACCCGTGATTGTTGTTTTTTTTTATTTTTTAAACGGTGCGTTTCATTTTTGCGGCGGTTTACCGCGTCATACTGAACGAACTTCAAGTCTTCGGTAGGCGGTTGGTCGGACGAAAAACAACCTCGTTGACGCTTTTGCTGCCATGTTTGGGTTGTATACCAGCTGTCTCATTGGTTTCGGTTACACTGCTTATGCACCTGTGTGAATAGAATCCCAGTTTTTAGGTTGAAATTCTCAGTAGCTGCTTAATGCTTATATAATCAATATATTGGCGAATTTAAATAAACGATGCATGAAACAAGATGTTAGGATATAAGTGTTTTAAAATCGCTATCTCGCCATCTTTCTTTTTCTCCCCCCCCCCACACACACACACTGTGTCTGACTCTCCCATCCACTTCTGTATAAACTTGCCCACCATGTACAACTGAATGAAGTAATAAGTATCTCATTACCCTTATACCCCCTCCCCCAAGCAACAAATAAACACCAGCACGGGTGACATTTTGTAAAGCTTTATGAAAAGGGAAAATTCTGATTAGAAAAACAAGATCCATGATTAACTTTACCAAGTTAAAACTATACCACCAGACCACTTTGTGTTTCAGGGGTCATTATATACCCGTACAACCAAGTAAATGGCAGCTTAAATGTGACAAAAAAACTGATAACATTCTTACGAAAACTTCAACACAATCTTGCACTTTTTTGTAGCAACATCAATTGTTTTACTCTATAGTTTTCTACTTCACACGATTTCTTAATTTTTTCTAATGCCAATCTAGGAAAAAATGATACATTTCATGCGCTTGAAATGAAAATGGCTGTGACGTCTTTCTGATAGCCGCCTCTATAGTATGGTTTGATGGCCACTGCCTTTTCGACAAGTGCGTGCTGTGTTTCTTTCCCGCCAATAATTATAATGATTAATTGTTTCATAGAGCTATTAGTATGATAACTGCTCTTAGCTGATTGGATCTGACGGATTATTTATAACCGCCATCCTGTAATGCAGACACGACATCATTATCTGTTTTGTTATATCTCTTTATAACATTATTCCATGTTTTATCTCTCCATTATCATAGCTTAATTAGTCTTTTTTGTTGCCATTAACATAAATGTGTACCTATTATGGTGTCAGTATCTCCGGAGGTTTGTCAGTCGCCCCCTCCCCCCTCCCATCTTTCTTCAGTCTGTGTTTATGGCGTCAACTGTTATTACCTTTTCCGTCTGAATCAATCTAACTATCTATTCGATCTTAATCGTCATTCTAAGTTAAGACTATTCCCTTTCTACTGCTCATGCTACTGTCGCACTTTTCGCTAAATAAACAAGATAGTTTCATGATATTAGTCAGATCGTTTTGCACAAGCGTATTTTGCCAATTCATGTTACATAAGAGTAGAAAGTGTACTTGTGTTTTTTTTAAATTTCAATTCCCTCAAGTGTAAATTGGTAGACATATGTTTGACTGCGATTTGGGAGTCAATATCATCGATCAGTACTGTTTATTCTATTGTTTTAACTCAGCCGAGATATTGGTGGATTCATTCGACCTAATTCCGTTCACACTACATGCTGTGGTCATTATTGTGATATCTTTTCGTTGTGGGTGTGAAAAAGAGAGAGAGAGAAAGAGAAAGAAAAAAACATACCGCGGCGTTTATTTGTTCTGATAAATAGTCATTTTCTCGTGCGTGCGAGTGTGTGTGCGTGTGTGTGAGAGACAGAGAGAGAGAGAGAGAGAGAGAGAGAAGAAAAAATATGATATACATATTTATGAATGTATGTATGTATGAATGTTTGTTTGGCGTCCGTTTTCGACAAAGCGATATTAGCCATTTTTTCTTTGATATACCATCGATTCATTTTCAATCTCGTCGTTGTGCCCTTGAATATTTAGTTGATGGTCTAAAACGAGACTGATAGAAAAACCAAATCTAACTTTCCTAGAACACTGGGTGGATTTAAACAACCGTTTTCCGAACCCGTTGCACACAATGCGTCAATAGGGACTTTTAGATTTGCACGTCGACATAGTGGACTGCTACGTGTGACGTCATTTTAAGGCATGTGACGCCAGCACGTAAAGGGACGTCACACATAGCAGTCCACTATGTCGACGTGCAAATCTAAAGGTCCCTATTCACTGACGTAAGACTGCGTCAACGACTTGCGCTGTTTGTGGCGCTCCATGTGGGAGTGACGCAGTACCAAACAAAATTATGTCAGTACAAGTGAACAGTGAGAACGACCCGATATAATGGCACATGCGACTATTGCCTTTATGGAGTTCATTAACAAAAGGTGAAAACGCAAACATAATGATGCTTCATGTGCAATGAGCCAATATAGTTCACCTTTGATATCGGCATGGCGCCCCAGTCAACAACCCATGAATGACATCCCCTTCGATGATATCTTATCCATCCACGTCCCACCGAGTTTAAATACAGAGGGAACTCCATAGCTCAAGTACCTCGAATATCGACCAACAATCAGTTTCGTGGGTCGATTTCTAAGAAAGACACGCTCAGACTGGTTTTTTATTTCTTCCTCCTGGCATTGCAGTTCTAGAATTCCCCCCTTTTAAGACCTTTCCATGCCAGTTACAATATTTCATCCTTTCAGAGCGAATTACTATTAACGATATCTAAGAAATTGACACATTGCCTAATGCTGTCGCGCAAATATTTTAAGACCTTTTCACGCTCGTTATTTATTCCACCTGGCATTGTAGTTCTAGAATTACCCCCTTTTGAGAGCTTTTTATGCCAGTTAAACAATTTCATTCTTACAGAGCGAATTATTAATCTAAGAAATCAACACATTGCCTCATGTTGTCGCGTACATATTCTTTTAATCGCAGTAAATGACTTACATGCCTGTTACATTTCCATCTCGAGTTCGATGCACGTCCTTTGATTAGCTAAAGTGTCGCAAAATATCGACCAATAATTCATGCAGCCTATCCAATTCCGAAATTGGAAGCGTTCATTGCCCCGCTGATAGACAAACATTGTTGAGCATAGCCCCTCGAGAGTAAACAATGGTTGTTTGCAATAACTTCATCGTTCTGTATTACCTGAACTTTCTTGCAGGTGATGCGAAATAAGAATATGCTTTCTCTTTGGTTAGAAAAATGTCAACCTTTTCAAAATGGTAATTTTTCAAATTTATTTGAGGGATTTGGTTATCTTTTGGCAGTAGTGACTCAACGGGAAAATGGGAGGGGCATGTCAAACAAATTGCTTTTTCCAAATGAATATAAAATTAACGCTGCAACTGTTTTTTTTTGTTGTTGCTGATCCCCCTTCCCATTTCAAAATGCTGGATACACCGTTGGCTTTTGTAATTACATTATCACAAATTATGCTCTTGCTCGATAATCGATAATCAGTATCCCATTTTGGCGGTAAAAAGTTAGCGCGAAAGGCAAAATCCTTTCCACATCTCCCACTAATTGAGTGTCTGCCAATTTGATAGCACCGCCCCTGGTTATCCCCAGCATGCTCGCCAAGCAAATATTTATTAGATCACCTCGCCCTAAAAGAGAGCGGCAAAATGCAGTCGTTGTGCTTTGTGCTAATGCAGTGCATGCACTCTCTTTTTAAAAACTTTTGTTTAAGGGCTCGTTCAAATATGCCGCGGTAAACCGACACAAAAATAAAATCGCCGCGGTTTTTCTGCGGATACTCAATGGACTCTGTGTAGTAAGGTACACAAATTTGAAGCGTATTACACTGTACGTCATAATAACAAATATTAAAAAACGCCGTGATTTTGCCACGTTTTTTCTGAACGAGCCTGAAATGAACAATTAATAAGAATGCGATACGCGCTGATCTATTACAATTTTATTGTGAAACATCATAGACGTTCAACTGATTGGCGAGATCAAGTAAATCCAACTTAATGGGGTTATTTATGCAGCGTGTCATCGCCCCCACATTCAAACTCCTACGGCGCCCCTTAATTCGCCGAGAAACAAAAAATAACGAGTTATGGGGTTGATAATCATTTTGTGTGATTACAGCTTCGTCCTAGGGGCGAATTTGAGAAGGAGCCGATCTAGAGCTAATGAATTTTTTGAAAGCGATTATCGTTCATGGTGTGGATAGTGAGGTAAAAAGGGCGGTATAACGAGATGGTGAAAATTACTCCACGAATTGCCGGCCAGTCGTCTGCGAAAAGTTCATTGACTGCAAGGGAGAGATTTGTCTCAATTTTTCGAACCCACTTAACTTTCTACTTCTGAATGTATTTTCCTCTATTCTAGTTGTTGAAATGGAAATAAATTACAGGTATTTCTCCTTCCAATTTGTTATGACCGTGTAATCGAGAATGAAGTAAATCGTTTGTCAATATGGCCTTAGAGGACCATATAGTTCAAAATACGGTATCTCATTTTAGATGGAATCATAAATCGTCCGCACTTTGCTTACCGTTAGGAATTTTATGACTGAAAAATCACGACCACACTGGTCACTGTCGCAATTGGACGTTTATCAAGTGCACAACTGACAATGTCCGAAAGCTGATGTAGACCTAACGTTTTGGATGTACTTTTTTCGGAGAATAACAGACTGACTTTCTTCATCCAGTCATTAATATCCGACACATGCTTGGGCGGCACTTGCTCTGGGCTTTACTTCGTCAAAGGATATGGGGTTATATGATTACTCGTACACGAATGAAGTTTTGCAAATATTGAAAATATTTTTTTTCCTTGCTAACCTCAGGGGGTCGTTTCACAAAACTTTCCTAAGTACAAGTTCACCGGCATCACATTGAATCCCGTTTTAATGTTAATTGTTTTCATGACAGTTTCGTGAAACGCTGCCCTGATTACTTTCATTAGACTTTCAGAGTCGTTATATACCAACAATTACTTGTCGACCAATGGTAAATAATATATGTATTAACCGATCCTCATATATAGGTCTTTGATTCCCACTGTCGCTGTACTTTTGTGCATTTCTGATGAAACACTGGTTGTTCATATCCCGTCATCTTTTGCCAAACCTTTATTCGGTTCTGACTGCGTGTATAGTCATCTCTTTGTCACATGGATAACTCAGTCACGAAGCGAAACCGACTCCCAAACCGAACCATTAATGTCTTGAGCATTCATCGTAATTTTCGCTCGGCTTGGTGTTGGTTTCGTCACGTGACAAGCCTTTGATAAGCTTTGAAAGCCACACTAACATACTAGGGTAATCGAGTAAGCTATCTTGATTTACAACATCTCCCAATGAAATGAGGGGATAGCAGCCTGGCGCCATCTTCAGAGACGTGATATCACGTGATACCAACATCATACAATTTCTATAAAAAATATAAAAAATAAAGTAACGCTTCAGTGAAAGAGTGAGTTGCAAACTAGCCAAGTCGATGCACGACTTATCCACTCTCGTTAGAAGTGTTGCATTTCGCTATGGATGTCATTACTTTCGTGAATTCGTATAATTTAGGACTGCATCGACATGTCTTGCCCTAGCATTTATTTCAATCATTCTTTAATTTTCATGAAGTACATATCCCATTTAGATTCCAATCATTTCAGTATAGTCATATTCATGTTAGATATACAACCAAATTGTACGTATATGTGTATATCAAAACATATAGGCCTTTACGTTTCATTCATGAAGTAATGGCATTGCAGATGAGAGATTGATGCTTATGAGTAGTGATTGCCTTATAAGACGTTAACTACTTATGTTGCTATGTTTAAACAAGCATTTGTGGAACCCAGACATTGCTTGAGGTTTTGTTTTATGCCAATATTTTAAGATTCAAAAGTACATTTTTTAAACATCCAAGAGTTCATAGAAAATGTTATAGGCATCGAGATTACACGAGAAAACACGGTGAACTAATATTCTTTTTAAATAATGACAGTTTTGGGGTCGCTCTGAAGCGCTTACTGGCCCTTTAACTGTTAGAGATAATAAACGCATATTGTGTATGCTTTTTCCTACGTAACATGTAAGCACTTTCAATGAACATATTCATGTATTTTACAGCATTCAGATATGGATGTAGGAAATAATAAATTATCGATACCGTCTTTGGGGCATGTAATATAGAATATAACATGCCCTTCTAAGTTAAGAAAAAATTAAAAGGGCAAAACATGTGAATCATATATTGTGAGGTATATTGATGTTGGATTATTTTCACTGAGATTTACGTAAACATCAGGCGTATTAGAATTCAATTTATTATTTACATTATTTTGTACCATTAGTATGAAATAGTAAATAAATTAATCTGAATCTAAATCTGACAAATGTTTACACATAATTGTATATAAATATAAAATGACTTTTTTTTAGTACTCATTATTTCAGTTTGATCACAAATCATTGAAACTGTCCATTCGTAAATGATTATTATTATGACATACTTCATATCTTTCTTATGGCATTAAAAATAACTTCATCAACATTGAAAACAATCGCACGGACTTTCGAAATATCAACTCAACGGCAGTGACAATGCCCTATTTTCATTGCCTACAGAAATCATGTTCAGATTATTCAATATGGCATATAACATGGTGACACCCGAGGCTTTTAAAATTGCCTGAGATTGATTTTTGTCTAGTCTTTGTAATCTTGACATGCGTTCAATCATCGAGGAACTTAAAGCTATAACCACCAACTCGTCCGAAAACTTGGACAAGTGGGCCATTATCTAAGACTTTTTCTCACTTGAAAAATATGTCTTTTCATTTAAAAAAGCTGTTCTAATTATTTTCCCTCATTGCCGTGCAGATGATAAATGGTAATTTGTACAAGAAGGTCCTTACAGGCTTTTTCCCTATTTTACCGAGAATTAAAAACATAAACCTCCGTGGATCAGAGATTAACATGGAAATTGAAACTATACGACGCTACAAGTAAAAGTGAGATAATATTTGTAGTTAATCATTGATCTTGATACCGATGCCTATGAATATCTTCGAGACTTTTTTCTATACGGAATAAAGGAAGCTCAGTGGGGATTTGAAAATCCCAAGGTTCTATAATTTCAATCTCCGAGAGCTTAGCCACCGAAATAAATGAGAGAATTTGATGTTCGAGAAAATTATACATCATTTGCATTTCTGGAGCTATCAATGAGTTTGGATCAAAAGCCATTTGATTGAAGCTGACTCTCTTTCATATAGTTATTGAAACTTTTAAACGCCCTTATTCGGTTTTCTGAACAAGAACTTTATTCTCCGTTAGACCGCTCAAGATGCTGCGGGTTTTTTAAAAGTTAGGCGATGGTATTAACCCCCTCAATAACAACAAAAAGAGACATTCTTTCAAAAAAATTTTTTTAGCATAGGCAGAATGTCTAGCCCTATGTTTGTACCATGGATTTGTAGTGGAGCAGGGGGAAAAAACATTTCAAATCAGAAGATTCTTGCATCTTTTCATTTACTCTTACATACTGCCGAGTCTTGCTAATAACTGACATGTTCATATCTAAACAAGATATTGGTTTTCTTTTATGTAGGACCTGCGGTAGCGATAGTATAAACAATAAACGCATTTTTTGTATTCACTCAACAAACATATAGGCCTATGCGTAGACGCATTGAAGATTTAGGAAAATCAGAAAGATTTTAATTGTCTTTCTTCAGAATAATTTATTATTGCATTGCATTCATAGCCACGCGGACCCTATGCACTACCAGGGTGCTGATCAATATCCTATATTTTATTGTGTGAACGAACAGAGGGAGCAACTTTTCGCGCTTTCTTAATGGGACGATGTAATTGTTATATCTAAAGGTACATCGTAAGATTATAAAAGTACAATCAGTTACTCTGTTCGAAAGTGAGAGAGAAACTGCGAGAGTATTAGATGATTGTTGCCCCCGATACAGCCACTAAGCCCCCGCATACGCTCTTTCCACCAGTAATCGCAATACTTTTGTTAGAGCAGGGACAATTTAATGGAACTTCAGTGATACCAGGTAACTTGTTACCGAACGCCCGACCGGTACTATTAGTCATTTGTGTGCTCTTGAAGAAAGATAATAGTCGAGGTATGCTATCTCTTTCGACGAAAAAGCTATGCTATATTTGCACATTCCGTTTGAATATTTAATTATTTCGGCCCGTCATAATAATGCAAATATTTGCGAGCAAGTAAATTTCTTTATGAATTCATGCAGAAGAAATCTGAAGAAATGTACATGTAAATATTGTTAAAGAGTACGATCTTCTTAAACATCTTGTGGGAATGGTCTGTAAACATGTATATTTTAGTAAACCACTCTCTATTCTTGTTGATGCCCCCAGCAGAAGATTAACCATATTTCGTTTCGTTCGCGATGTGCATATACAAACACTAATAATCCTTTTACCATGATGTGTATTACAACATCTCGATATTCAGATTAAGAGAAAGAAAAGTATAAAAACAGATTTTGAAGAAAAAATGAGGTGTCTTACCTTCAGAAAGTTTGATTCCAGTCTCTCAGGTCCAGATATGAAATACGAAGCAGACGACAAAAGATAGAGAAGGCGATGATCGCGATATTCAATCCGCGTGTCCAGGATCCGAAGGTAGGAAAGATCGATGATGATGCACACCGAGTTCCACTGCCCCAAAATTATCTTAGCAACCTCCCTTTCCCGCCTTTTTATACCACTGCCACCTGAATGTTTGCGCCGTCGTCGTCTGCAAAGCAAGTCTACGCTCTTTCCAAACAGCGCGCGGGGCGTCTGCGGCGTAATGTGCTGCCGTATGGTACTTTTACCGTACAATTTTCTTTCTTCAGACCCCTTGCTCCGACTCGCACTCAGCGCGGGAAACACATTTCCATTCTCGCTGTATCGTCGTCTGCGAGTTTTCAACTGGTTGTTGCTACGTGTCCAAGGGGATTATGATGACGTATGATTTGCGTAGGTGTATGTAATGTTCTCGTTTTCTCTGCTAATAAGGGGGTGGGGCTTCGGAGGAAACTTGTAGCGAATGGGGACAGCTGTGTGATAAATGGGAAGTTAATAGTGTTTTCAGACATTTCTTTTTGGCGCCAGAAAGGTTGCTGATAGAAAAAATTAACCTTATGGTAGTGAGAAATGAAGAAGTATGAAAATAATGTATAAGATGTGACATGGAGTAAAGTGATTGTTTCAAAAATATCCTTAAACCTAGCCCCTCCTGGAATGACCGTTTTAACTAGTGAGAAGCTAATTTCTCTCTTTCAGAGGAACCAATCATGTGATTTACATAAATACTGGTTGTAAAATACAAGATTGTTCTTTTCTGCTACCATAGTTCATTAATCGTGTGTCTGGTTAAACATACAGGGTAATATATAGTTCCATCACAGTTATGAAGCTGGAAACCGCCCCAAAAATGTCGTCGCGTTTTCTTAACAGGTTGAAATGAATTGCAATTGGGCTCGCAACAAAGGTTCTTTGCGTGTTCACTGAGCTCTGTGTATAAGATACCGAAAATAGTGAAGAGTACTGCACTTTACGTCATCGTAAAAAGCCGTTGCGTATTTTGCCGCGTCATAATTATCTGAACGAGCTTTGCTGTAATATTTGGCCATGTCTGTAAAGAAGCATATAGCTTTTGCCGCGTTATATCTAAGCGAGTTTTGCTATCGTTTTGGCCATGTCTGCAGAGAAGCATTTAGGCTTTTACGCGTGTGAATTTGTCCCGATTAATTGGCATTTTCAAGCGGCTGCCTTTACCTACACAAGAAGAAATTGCAATTATATTAGATATGAACTCTGAACAGACATCGTCTTCCTGATTTAGGTTCTTAATAATGATATGAATCCTAACAACTAGAAATGCAGTGCAATTAAGCCTTCTAGTCAGAATAAAAGACGAATCGGCTTCATATCGGTCTGACGTCACTACAATTCTGGGCCGATTTAGCTTTTTCTCCCCTAATAAAACTTCGCATCCATTGCAATTTGAATTCTATTTTCCTCTGACTATTTAGATGCTTAATCATTAAGATTTTACCAGTTTGGATGTTAACATCAAATGCTATTGCGAATTCTTCCAAAATAGGATCTTAGTCAGATCCTGCAGTGATGCGGTGGGCTAAATACTAATTGTTTGTATTATTGTAACAACACTTATTTGTCTGGACAGATGTTCGAATTATAATGCATAGTTGTAACGTACGATGCTTTATTTACCCAATCCATTAAAAGTAGATGTGATGCTGTTATTGACTACATCAATATCGATGTATCTCTTTAGTTAGCGCACTGAACTATATTAATATATGTGTGTCTGTGTGTGGGTGTGTGTGCGTGTGTGTGTGCGTGTGTTTGTGCGTGTCTGTGCAATAATAAACTTTCAAGATTAACTTAAGACGATGATTAATTAAAATAACTGAGGGATGGTTAATTACTTGTATACAATTACATGGAAAGACAGGTGAAAACACATATGTATATACCAAGTAGATCCCCCCCTCCCCCCCCCCCTCCCCCCCCCCCCCTCCACCCCTCCGATTGAAAAAAATAATGTATTCATAAGTCGTTATACGGATAAATCATTACTCATGTGATTGTCCAATGTAGACTTTCATAATAATAATAATAATCATAATAATCTTTTAAAGTCCACTCCAAATTTTATTAAACCGAAACGGAAATTCTTTTTGCCCAATTGATCGTGAGCCCGGCAGCCACTGAGCAGCGCCAGATCAACGTTGCTCTATCCCTTATTTTTGAACGCTAAACAAGGTAGCAACAACTCCCATCTTTTAACGCCTTTTGGTAGGACGCGACCGGGGTTCGAACCAACGACCTCCCGGTTGTGAGGCGGACGCTCTACTGACTGAGCCAACACTCCGGTGATAAGACATCATCCTTGTCAAAGACGGTTTCCGGCTGTTTTTCTGCCAGGGTGATAATAATAGTTTATCGGCGCCTTCAGCATCCCCCGGCATGGACATGATGTGCGAAATATAAATGTATTGATTATGGCTATTATTATTAATAGTAGTATTATCATTATCAATATTATCATTGTCGTTGCTGATGATGATGTTGCGGGGGTAGAGAGTTTTTCAGAGAGAAATAAAGATATATACAATGGTGGATACATATAACCGATAAACATATAGATACATATGTATATGCGTTGGTACTTAGATAGGAGTATGGATAGGTAGTCAACCGGATGATTATAGTTGCACTTACATATTAATGCTGAGTCGGATTTGGATCAAGTGTCAAAATAAGAGGTGTAACTGTTACAATATTTTGTATACGGAACCAACAGTATTTTTTTTTTTTTTTTTCAATTGTTATGCCAAATCATATTTTTCACACTTTAATATCAATATAGAATTTACCAATAAAATATTAGTCGATACATACGATATTTCAAAATAACATTGTCAAATTTTGATGTCATAACATATCGAGGAAGTGAAAGGTTAGTGCTAGTAACATGTGCAAAAGATGAAGCATTGTTATGATCACCGTTGCTATAGGTGCACTGTCTCCTTCCCACTTCGTGTAAATGCAGTTCTCGCCAACAAAGATGCTTTCCTTTTCAAAAACATGAATAATTCAGAAGAGAGCCTGAATGAAATATTTCACCCTACCGTGAATGACAATGCATCGCCATCACAAATGAAAAACTCATTTTCGAGATTAAAAAGAAAATAAATTCCACTATAAGCGATGCAATGGTCCACTGGTTCCCGGCATAAACTACAGTGCGTGAAGGTTCTATGGTGCGCTAACAAGTTTTACAGTTAAAGGATAGTGTTTTAATTTTACGTAATTCTATCATTAAATGCTTTAAAAACGTTGCACAATCTTACTACTAAACATACGTTTAGCCTTTTAAGAAATGGTTTTACCTCTTTGTGTAAAATTTCCTAAAATATAATTCTCTTTTTTTATAGTGTAATCAATGCTTTCAATGCTTGTAAACGCTAAAAAATGAAAGCAAAATTAATGTTGTTTTGCGTGTCAAGAAATAGAACTCCCCTCATCATGTATCGTTACGCGTACATTTTAAATTAAACGTTTATAATGGAAAATATGACTGAAGTCATCTACAAACTATTCATTCAAAGACGTATTTCATTTGTATATGTTTGGTCATGTATTGACTTGTTCTTAACATTTTAGATTGATTTTTAAGTGGCACCTTTAAAAGGAGCCCCACATCAAATTGTGAATTTAGTATGATGAAAAGTGTCAATATGCGATCAATTAATTAAAATAGCGCAAGATACAATCCCCTTCACCACCCGCTTTGTTCCGACGGTTTCGACGAACGATTGGGCTAATTGACAGATCATTATATTGATCGATGGAATGGACACTAGTTCTTCTGAAACTGTCGCATTAATCATCTGATGGAATATATTATGTTTGTGTTTCCAGCGACACTATTCCGTCCCAATATGATACGAATATGAGTCAGTTTAGTTATTACTATTAAACAGACTGAAGGGGAATATAGTTAGACTGGGAGAGAGAGACAGAGAGAGAGAGAGAGGGAGAGAGAAAGTGTGAGAGGTCAGAGACAGGATGTGTAGAAAGAACAAGCATGATAATAAATGATATGATGATGATGATAATGAAGTCAGCAATTTTTTCTTCACATTTTCTTTAAAACGCTATTATACAAATAGGTCCATCGGTTCTCAATTACTGTATAGAATGAATTTTCTTCTCCAAAATAACTTCGATAAGCCACTTAAGATGTGAATAATATGTACGTAAAGGGCATGTGTTGGATAAATGCCCCACGCCTTAAAAAAAACAAAAACATATATATATACTTATATATATATATATATATATTTCTTGGATTCACTGATGACAATAATGTCTCTTTAGTTCAATTCAAGGTTTTAATTTAAGGTTTTATTTCGAAAAAACATAGATTACAATGATGCACATGCTGCAGCTAAAAATGTATGTGTTTACAACTATTTTAGGATACATAAATAGAAAAAAATATCCATTCACAAAACATATCTACATAATCGTACAATGAAACCACGATAGATAAAAAAAAATAGTTACAAAGCTATTTCCTGTCTTAATCATGTTGACGATTTAGTTGAAATAAGCTCTCTCTCTTTTCCCCCATTTTCTTTTGACTCTCATCCTATTTGCCGGTCTGCCAAGCAAGCATATTTTCGTAATGAGTTGGAGCATAATTCCAAATGTCCTTCAAAATAACGCATCACTCTAATCACTTTGGTAACAAATGCATCCATGCATGCATGTTGTGATCATATGCTTTATCCTTGTCCCCACTATATACTAAAATATGCAAGTCATTATACGAACAATATACAAGATGTTTTTGTTTTTTTAAGATAGTGATACACATTAAAATTGTGTAATTATAGTTTTGCGATGTGCTCACGAAAATATAGATTACAACGTTCATTACTCCCTGATTTGCCAATGTTATAAAAGCAGTGAAGGCTTTAGGGACTACGCAACTTTTGTTTTGTATTCGGTAGAAATGCTGTCAAAGCGCACAGTAATGTTCTCACCCACCCTTGACCATCCATTGGACAAATAATCCCAAGAGACTTATTAACTCTTATCCTGCCACAGGGCTAATCCCCCCCGTGCCAGATTTATAACGAGATAATCGGATTAACGCGATGGTACTAACAATAGAGCGTGCAAAACACTAGGCACAGTCCAATAGGCATGAACAATAACTGCTATTACGAATGTTTGCTAGCATGCAAGAAGCAGCGTAACAATAGCGTGCACGCAGCCTCATGGCAGGCTATGAGTTAATAAACAGCGTCACGTAATATGTGTTCCCAGTATCAGTCGCTATTTTTTTTTAGAGTAAGGGTAGCTTTAGTATTCACTTCTTGTTTACATCATTTTAGAACCCCTTACAATATCAACATCGTCACAGATTTCATCTCCTTCTACTTGTTTCATAGGTGACAATCTTTTTATGTCCCATTTGCAGGCCAAAAAAATGAAAAGGTTAAATTCCAACGGCATTTGAAAGATAATAATAATTTAGAACATCCCTAAAAAAGTGGGTCTTGAAAATGTCTTCAAGTGGGAAAATAACGACTATTAGTTGTCAAATCGACTTAGGAGCTATAGAGCCAATAAGTAATAGTCTTGATTTTCAGACCATTGTACCGAATGGTCATACGTTTTATGCTGCGCAAAGATTATATCAGTTTAATTTTGGCCATCACAAGAAGTGGGTTATTGATGTAGACAAATGCTCATGTACCCTTTAGAGCTCATTCTATTTATGTTATTACCAAAGAAGGAAAAAAAGCCAGTCAGTCACTCAATAGTGTCTGACAGTGAAGTCTAGCAAGTAAACGGGTTTCCCTGCATAATTTGAATATTAGGACACTGCTAACGTTTGAATTTCACAGATAGGACATACATGACATATTCATAATTCCTGCAAAGATCTACAAAAAAATCGAGGTTGGCTGCAAAAGGGACATAGTACCTTTAAGGGATTTTTTTTAAACAATTGTTTTGTATCTTCGGAGAAAGTAATCATTCATGCTACAAAACATATTTTGCGAAATTGTGAGATATAATTGGGAGATACCGGAGAAAGGGTGGCGAACATTGATAGTCAGCTGGGATACAAAAGCAACTATAAGGAAACTGCTTGTTAAGACTTCGTAATATGTGTCATACTACTTGATTTTCTCTGTTATAATCATGTTAATATACATTTTTTATGAAAACCTGTTTGAAAAGGGGGGCAGGATGATGCATATAATCTTTAGCGTATGACAGATTTGTTAGCATGCGTGACAGACGACATTATGTCCCCCTCCCTTTCCTGGGTATTTACACCATTTTATTATTGACAAGATGAGGATGAATCGATTATATTTGTTCACATAATATTTATTTCACCTGGCTGCTTCACAAAACAATTATATACTCAGAGATAAGCAAACAGGAATTCAACCTATCAGCCAAGTCAGATAGTTTACATTCAAATAAACTAATATGAATAAAGTAAAAAGAAATAAGTGGGATAAAAGTAAATAAATGACTGTTACGGAAATAAGTATATGATCCCAGATGAGCAAATACTAGTAGGAAACATATGCCTACGTCACAACAGTCAACATTACTTTTAGGGAAGACAGTTTACATTCAGAGAAAATAAATATGTAACCAAGAGTTTACATCGTTTCCGAACACGAGAATTGTATGGATTTTCAGTGCTGTTATCGTTGCTTGAACATCTACACGTTTTAATAACTTTTGTTGATGCTAGTTTAACTTGCAAATGGTTTTAAAAATGTCATTTTATTCAATTCAATTCAAATTGTATTGGTCCAAAAGGAAATTCGCTGTGTTTCCATGCATTATTCACAGAGAAAAATAGATACAATTTACATGTGACATGATACATACAACATAAAACGAGTATACAGAGAAAATAAGCATATAGCACTTTAACATTCTTATTATATAGATATTTTGTCTGAATTTACATTATTGACAATATTTGTTCCTATATCCAGAATAATTACTTAAACAATATAACATTGTAGTTATTATTACTGTAATCATTATCAATATCAATATTATTATTATTATTTGTATTGCAATTATTATTAGAGGAGGCGCGATAGCTCAATCGGTAGAGCAGTGGTTTCGTAATCCAGTGACCCGGGTTCGAAACCAAGTCGATTCGCTAGTGCCCTTTGGTAAGGCATTAATCCTCATTACCAGGTCCCTCGGAGAGGACCTTAAGCCGTCGGCGGTCTGATTGCTTACTTACAAGCATTAATGCTTTCTTAGCAGTCAGGTAAAAAAAATGTTTAAATAAGTAGCCGATGCGATGTGCTCTTGCAGAGAACATCTTACTTTCACATGGGATGTGTTTAAAAGGCTACAGCCCACGCGAACGAAAGCCCATTAAGCAGACATATCGGTCTCGTTGGCCTTTAGACAACCTTTTTTGAGGGTTTGCCAGAGCCACATTGTCAGTCTTGTGGTTGTAGGTGCACTTTGATATCCCGTGTTTAAAATACACTGGTTTAACACCTGAAGAATCCAAGAAACTGTCGATCCCAGTTTAATTTAGTAGTTCCACAAACAAATATGGCATAATTAGATACATTTAAGTCTGAGACAGAAGCAAATGCTCATCCCCATCCACCCCTCCTCCCTAAAGGAGACAATACTTTTTCTGGTAGTGTTCGTGGCGTACCATTGGTAAACCATTTTTTTCCTTAAGAAACTAATTAATGTACTCTGATTTTAATGATATGTATCGAGGTGGTTTGCTTCATAAATATATACATAACAATTATTAGTGACAATGTCACTAAATAAAAGTGTGTACAGGTGTGATTTTTTTTCTTTCTTTAAAAAATAAGTATTAACGTCTCTTTAACTGCCTTTCAAGCAGAATATTTGAGGCTATAACATGTTTATCATACCAGTATTTTATTAAAAAACTCCTGCTTCTAACTAACATTGACGTTGATATGTATCGTTTTTTTTTGTTAATTTTTGTTTAAAGGGATGGATAAATCCGATGAAGAGTGACATAGCCTTTACAAATATAGCGGTTTGATGCTTGGTTAATTAACTGAAAGTTTCAACTTCATTTAACTGCATTTCCGTCAAAATATTCGCGGCTGTAACAAAAGTAAACTATTTTTAAAAATAAGAAACTGTTTCCAACTCTTCATGAAAACCGCTCATGTTGATATGTATCAGGGTTGGTGTTTTACATGGATGGATATGTTTCAAGTAGACCGGGCAAGCGGCTCACATTGCGCCGTAATGGCTGGCCTAGATTCGGCTGGTTGTTGTCTCCAGAGGCTCACCCGACATCGAGAAAACCCCGCATCGTCAACGAAACAAACCACTTGAGCGCGCTGATGCCAATCGTGTCGATGTGCCCTAAGTATGTTGCCCACTTCGACCTCGATTTGAAAGAAAAACGATCCTCCAAAGATTGATAAATATTTAAATCAGATTAACTGAACTATCACGTACATTACATGTAAAAAAAAAACCTGTTAAAGAGCTTTGACAACTAAATAATTACAATGCAAAGGGAAATGAGAACATAATGGTTGCGGAGCTTACTTAAATTAAAATTCCCAATTGTTGCTGTCCATTATATATTTTTGCAAAGGTTGAAAATGTTTCCGCTGGAAATTGAACCCGGGTCCCTGGTCTAGATTGTATAAACCTTAACCACTAGAAGACGGAGATTGGCCAGTAGTTTTGGCGGGACCAGTTTCAATTGACTATTAACAGTTCATAAATATTCAAACTTCTTTTTATTTTACGTTGGGGCAGGTGAGTTTATGTAACATATTATGCATGTGTGGGCGGACTCAGGATGTATCTTTCAATGTGGAGAGATTTGAAAATCGCATGAGTTGCTTTCTCGAAAAGCTAGAATCAAGAGTAAAAAAGGGGACAGATATTCTTTCATAAACGTTGATTAGCTTTTGCAATCCGGGTTCAATAATTATGTATTTCAATTCTTATAGTTTTGCCATAGCCTACTAATAGTGATTACAAAATCATGAGTGTTCTACCATTTAAGGGTGTAATTGATAATTTTGCTGAACTCCCCCCCCCCCCCCCCTCCTGTTTTTTGGATATCATATGCCTGGAAAAATGTCATATACCGGCAAATGATTTTGCGAACATCGCGCGAAAAACATCTGCAAAATTAATATGCTTTTTCAAACGGTGAGCATTTTACGGTTAAATTGGCTTTTCAGCTACGCCAAAACATTTAAATGCGCGAAAACAATACAAAATGTAGGTACGATTGTGAATAAATTGAGAACAAAGTTGCCGCTGCTAGTGTGCTTTGCACATGGCTTGCACACTAGTTGCCCTCTAAACTGTGTTTTTTCTTCGGGGCTGAAGTATTTATGTTACAAGTTTAAACCACGTATATACATATTCATTTTTTTCTTAAAAAAGAAAGGGAAACAAGAAAGAAAGAAAAGGATAATAATCCTTGTTCAGGATCGCGATTTGAATGGACTTATACATTTTACGTAATTGCAACCAAAAAACAAACAAACTTGGAGACCCTGCTTTTTTACATGGACACTGCACCCAAAGATTGAAGTCATGTTAATCTTCTTATGAAATTAAGATCAAAAGCTGCTTATCTCTTTCTCATAAGAACCACGTTGGGTATCATTGAAGCTTGCGCATTAATCCTACGACTTGTATCATTTCAAATTTTCTGAAAAGAATTTAGCAATAAGCTATTGTCATCGAACCCTGGCCTGACAAGAAAATCCTGGTTGGAGATTGAATTGGTTGCCCCCTCATGAAAAGCCAGCTTCATTTTGTCTTCCCCGATGATTCCGCATATCAAAATTGATCTGAGCGGTAGTTACCGAGACCTCCTCACTGCGATGCCAGTGCAAATCAAAATTAATTCTCGTTATTGGAATAGAAATTGTCGGTCGACGTACTTAAGCATAAACAAATTCTTTTCTGTCCTTTCATTCATTGCGAGTTTTGCGACATGCAATGGCGATGCCCCCTCCCGAAACCCGATATGGCATGTCTTTAAATAATTAAGCAATGTTTAAAAAAAAAGTGTCCCTAAATCTGTTTGTGTTGAGCCCCCCTTTTGTTTATATAACATTCCGGATACGCCAATGGCGAAGGGATTAATTTTCATGAGGAAGAACATCACTGGAGTTTGTACATTGATTCACAGAAGGTTTTGATGTAATATCTTCTAAGATTGTTATTACAATTTTCAGCGATAAACAATTCATGTTTATCAACCATTTTATTGACCGCTTTATTCACCCGAGTCATTGGGCCCCTATACGTAAAGACGTCTGAAACCGTAGCTATTTCCGACACATCCCACTTCCCGAATTATATCCTTTCAAGCATTTTTTGTTATGTTTGAGGACTGGCGATCCATGCAAAATACTGATAGCCCGTGAAAATATTGTGATCAGTTTTCGAAAGTCTTTGTAAGTTGTTGTTGTTTTAGCTGAGATATGTTAGTGTACCCAATAAACAAAACACTAAAAAGTAACCTCTTTTGGGAGTGTATTTTAAGTGATTTTAAAGTATGGTGCCTTTTGAACTAAATTTAAACGTTATCGACACGTGCTTTCATTTAAACAAACAAGATACTCCTGTTCACGTTTTCATCTAACCTAAAAACCACCAATTTATCACGCGACTGGAGTAACGTGATTCCACTTACCTCTGTAAATCACGTGTTTATGACCAAATAACCACTTGACCAAGCAACGAGTTTTTTGTCCGTTAACCGATGGTGGTGATAAATAAGTAATTATTTGGTCTTGTAAGCACCTTAATTGATTGGTTTCACAGGTTATCCAAGGTTGATGGTAATAATCACGTTACTTACACCGGCTAATCGTCTGATTGTTCTGTCCGTGAATCTCTGGTTATATAAAATTAGTAATTCTGAGGTGTCTTACACACCTCTTTAAATGGTTTCAAAGTTACCATAACTTTCTTGGTTATGATCACGTAGCTAAAACTGATTACTAATCTAAGCTGTGAATCCGTGATATTTAGGTGTGAAAAATTAGTAATTATTAGGTGTCTCAAAACACCTATTTAAATGGTAGTCAAAGTTGCCAGCAGTTCCGCGGTGATGATCTCGTGACTCAAACGGATTATTAATCTAAGCTGGGTATTCCGTGATTTCCAGGTGTGAAAAATGAGTTTTTCTTGGGTGTCTTGATGGTTTGACAGTTACCATTTAAGTTCCGTGGTGATAATCCCGTGTCTGTTGGCATATTTCTATTTTCACCAGTTGATAACTGAACTGTTGGCATATTTTCATTGCACCAGTTGATAACTGGTCTGTGTGCATATTTCCAGTTGCACCAGTTGATGACTGCTGGCTGACTGTTGGCATGTTTCCAGTTGAACCAGCTGACACCAATTAATTTGCATATTGAATATGGGGTGCGTGCAGATCTATGTTTTTTAAACATTTTATCTGAATTTACAGCATATTTCTTAATTACTGATGATTTAGTTATATGCAATTCATTTCGAAAATACTACAAATATAAATTACCAGTTATTAGGACATTTCGCTACTTCGTATGAATTACATTTAATTAAACACGAATAAGGAAAACATTAACTAGAACTAAAATAATTACAATAAAATACAAGTATATGAAGACAAAAATCGATAAATTAAATCATGTAAGTCTACTTATTACCAATGCCCTTTACATTGGAAATATAGACGTACCAGTATTGAAGTGTTGTTGCCGTTCAACTGGTTAGAAGTTTTACCAAATGGTTCTAATGGCTCAGCTAGACCAGTTGAATTCTAACTGGTCTGGATCAACTAGATTATTTAGCCCATTTCAATTTCCGGGGTTACCAGTTGGCATTCACTGGTTCATCAACTGGACCAGTTGCAACTAGCTTACTCCTCTGGGATGTTTGCAACCACCCCCCCCCCCCCCCCCCCAACCTCACCCCCTCTAATCCCAAACTGCTTCCGGCGCGCCTGGACGTAATTATGGAAGATCCAAAACACGATGCTCAGAAACGGGATGAGAACGTCATTAATTTGGTTCATTTATTGTGTAACATTTGCGTAATTATTGGGTTGAACGCGGGTTACAGTAATATATTTCCTCTTCGACGTAATATTCACGTGAATTTCACGCATATATTTTGACTAAAACTATCACTAACGCTTCACGTGTTTCTGTGAAGCGATAATTTCGTTTATGAAGATGTAATTTCATAACTCAAAAAATACTGGAGTATTAGGTTTCCAAACCATGGTCTCCAAGGTAGGGATAATCACGTTATTATAATGGTAATATTGCAGTGACAATTGCGTGATTTAGTGTACGTGTGTTTTAAGTGACCTAGTGCAATAAACGTATTAACACATTTACGTAAATGTCCGGTGTTTGAAGAACGTAACTCTCCTCAAGTCGATACCTTGATATTGACGTGATTTTCACGTGATTTTGTTTATTGGGTACCATTCAAAAAGACTAAGATGACAAATGATGGCCTTATCACATTTATTATGCTTTTCTCTCCATGGAGTAGAACTATCAAAATTATGTTTTTTAAAGAAAATTCTTTCTTTCGAGTAATAGGCGATAACCTTCTACTCTAACCCAAACCGGTGAAAATCCACCTGAATTATATTTCTTGGAGTTTATCAATTTTTTGTTGTAAATTCGAACATCGGAAGTTGCGCTCAACTTTTTGTCAATATCTTATATTATCTTGATTCTACTGTCATTCGATTGTTGTATTTTAATCAATAAAAGCGGAAAAGGGAAAAACTGAGAGAAGTTGCACTCAACGGGAAATTTCCCTTTTAAACAAGAAACCAAATGCCTGAGATCGAGTTTCAGTACATTTTTATGAACGAACGGTTTTTGATATCCTGGACCAGTATTGACTTTTATTTGCAATTCCAGGAGAAGAGGGTATAGCATTAAAAAACGATGCATTAACGTCAACTTTGAGCTATTTGCCACTCTTAAAACAAGAATTCCTGCCATTGTGTTTATTCTGAAATAGGCCTATTACTTATTTTTCAATGGGAAAGGCGCTATATAAATTGCTATTAATATTATTACTATCGCTATTGCCTTCGGGACGTGGATTCCCCAGGGCGTCATATTGGGACCTCTTTTGTTCATTATATTTGTGATGGCTCTATTTTCCTGTAAACTGTGTATTGATGTGATATTTGCTGGTGAAAGTGATGTCTCGCTTAGGCATCCATTGGATATGCCTTTATAATATACTGATTAACCTTATACATGTACGTGTATCGTTATTTCGCTCTAATTTTAAATCAAAGCCGTAATTTGACAATTTAAAAAGGAAGTTTACGGATGGGCTGGCACTTATTTGACCTTAGTATAATAATAGATGTGTGCGTTCTTTCCTGAAAAAATATTGTCTGTAAAGAGTTCCCAGGGACTTCTTAAAGTTAACTTTGACTTCTTGTATAGGGCACATGATTTCCATAAAAAGTGATTTGTCTATAATGCAGTAAATGGGTTAATTGGACAAGCAAATTGCAAATGGTAAAAATAAACTGACAAAAATATGGTTGAGTTTTTCAATCATTAAAACGACACATGGTCGGGATTACTTAATCGATTGTGTTCATTGTATTTGCTCAATATGTTCATCCTTAGCTGTCACCGTTTATTTGTAATCTGGATCATGAAGTGCAGCTTTGCTTGCAATCTTTGAAATATCCGTCATGTTTAGTCACCACCAGGACTCAAGGTAACCTAGCAACAAAATTGGAACCATCTTTTGAAAAGAATGTTATGACCTCTTCATGAATTAACAATTCTGAAAAAGAATCCAATTACCTCGCACTTACAAACGAACATGAATGGATTGTTATGTTGTATGGCACACTGATTTTTCCTTTTCAATTAGGGTCTCAAGAAAACTATTTATGATTATTTCAGTCTACTGAACGGGATAGAGCATTAGTCAACTAAAGGGGAGGTCTGCAACTATAAAAAAAAAAATAAAGAGCAAAAATGATCATCCAAATACAAAGCTACTTTACAAATAACAATTTGAACAGAGAGAGTCCGACTTAAGGAAGATTATATTTCTCCGCTTTGTGTGTACCCTTTGATACTATCACCTTGTGTGTTCCACAAATTACTGATGTTACACGCGATAGAAATTTTAAGTTACTTAGTGATACATAAATAAGATCATCTGGGCAATAGTGGACCAATATTGATAGACGTATTTGGGACCCTCCTAACAGGAAGTGCTTGTGTGACCAGCTGTCAACAGTTATATGTTAATACCTGAACGGGCTATACTCATGGGCGTAGCCACGGGGGGGGGGCACGGGGGGGCACGTGCCCCCCCTAAAATTTCCAGGATCGGTTGAAATTTTGTAGACCCCTTTTTTTTACCTCGATCGATTACATGTATGTGCCCCCCCAAATATCAAACTCTGGCTACGTGCCTGGCTATACTGCACAACATATACCGCAACAAATTTGAAAAAGAAGTGTTGTACCATTGGACCTGCATTTTGGACACGAACCTATACAGTCAGACAATTAAAACCTTGTACATGTACCAGATATAAACATTGCAATATGACTATGTGTGAAGGTTGTTAGTTATTTAAATCTAATGTCATGGTTTCTACTCGTACGTGACCATTTTTGTATATATTTTTTTTAGATCGGTCACATTTCAGTGTATCCAGTTTGCATATTATTCCAACGATCTTTGCCAAGTTGAAAACAACATTCCAATTTATGTCACGTAGCCAAAAACGATTAAGACCATCTACAGAAAATGCAGAATGGGATATTGGTCTGTCTACTAAATCGGATGGAAATTAAATATTAAGCTCGGCGACAAGAAGAAATACAAGATTGGTAACATGGGTATGATGATGGCAACCGTTTTATATTCACACCCCCTCTGGCGCCGCTTTTGTGTGGATTCATAAACCCACTGGCACGACCGTCAGTCGTACCAAAACTGCTCGCGACGAAAAGTCCCTACTCTTTTATTCATGGCGGCAAAAAGCGGCCTAATGAAGCTCTGTTTTATTTCTTGAGTTTATCTTGAAATTGTTCTGGGACTTGGAGTATTGCCCCCGGTCCCTAAACGTGTTAGCTCGTTCTATTACCGGGACTTGCTTTGCTCCTGAAACTTCTTTGGGTGCCGTTTTGGGAACCAAATGCATTGACTTCGGTCGAGGTAAAGAAGACAAACTTTGACTCGGTGATCAATCAACAACTAGGGTGAACTTTGAACAAAAGAATCGAGGGGCCTGATTGAGGTCGCGTGAGGTGTACAGAATGGATGTCAAACATCACACGGGCGCCATGATCAGGGTTGAAGGAGCTATTTGATATGTCTGTAATGGGTATATACACAAAACATTTTGGTCAACTATTATTAGATAGCCATCACTAAGGAATTTAAATGATGAAGGATTTCTTAGTAGATTCTACAGACCTAAGAACAAGAAAAAAACATTAAAAAGATGAAAGACACACAAGAGCAAAAGCTAGAGACGATGAGATGTATAGGGCAGAATGGCAGATGACCTAAGCCATTACAGTTGACAACTAAATTATTCATATCCTAACCAATTTTTATTTTTTTAAAGTAATATACTATTTGGAAAATTGATTTGTCCCAATTCATATTTCTTCAGAATGTGACATATAAAAGCTCAAATCTAAAAGAATTCAATAAAGGCCCTAATTAACCAATCTACATGCCCTCCTTGAGTTACGAAAACATAAAAACAAAAAATGTAGAATGGGTATGAATTATTTAGTTGTTAACTGTAAGTATTACTTTAATGACCAATGTTATTGAAGGCTATAATAGAGATTTCCCCTCGCATCCCTATTGGATTTAAGAATTGATATAATCCCTTTCAGGAGCCGAGCAATTTCAGCAGGAGTTTAGCTTTCTCCATTTCCTCTTTTACTTTGATTAAAACAAGGTTTTGTTCTTCCTAAGCCCAGATCTGAATATTGTCGACGAACAGAAAGTATTTAAACAATATTTATCCAGACTTCTTGTAGCTGTTTATGTATCTGTTATTATGTAAGCTATTATTATATATCTATATTTTTGTTTTATTTGTTTAACTTTTTCTTTTGTATATATCTTAAATATTTCTTTCCTTTTTCTTAATTTACACCAATTCGCTCTTGTCATTACTGTAAGTTCTTATTTTTGTCGTTAGTTTTCCTTATTCATGTACTATATATTTAAATGTCTTTTATGTCTATAGGGATCCCTCTGTAAAACATCATTATTATGCTAACAACGCTGAGTAGGGCCATCCCTCCGTCTTCCTGTTATAATTGTGTTTTTATGATTGTAAATGTATTTTATTTTAGATTGACGGAAAATAAATACAATCCAATACAATAAATTGTTTCTAGTACCATGAAGCATTAGCTTGAAACTAATATATACAAATATTCAGGATTTGTAGAAGGCCTAACAGATCTACGATGTCTAAATATAAGCGCTTTACAGATGTATCGTTACTCAGTCAGAGGATTCAAGGCTGTCTGCACATTCTCCACTCCCTGGGGTGCATTTTAATCAGGAGCCTTTCATTTACAGACGCTCATAATGCTGAAAAGACCCCGATGACTTAAGCATCTACGGGTAACCGTTTAACACCTGGATGGAGAGAAGCAATGTTCATTAAGGTCGCGAGTGCCATGCCGAGGATCGAACCCACGACCCTCTCATCTCCAGCCAAGTGTTTAAACCACTCGACTTCTAAACCTCTACCAAACTAATATGCTTTCCTACTGCAAACCAATCATATGCCAAAGTTATCTTCATTTATTGTTCATTGTACGCTCTCTAAAAGATGATGCGATGTTTCCTTTTTCAACTTTCGTGAGATTTACTTTTTATCCGTTTTTGTCTGCGATGATGATATAATAGACGAGAGTCTGTAATACGTCTCAAAAATCTGTCTGGGGGTGGGAGGGATTTAGATCTGTGTATTATGACATGAGGTAACGCCCTTCTGGCCCCAACTTCTATGTATTAATCCAAGGGACCAACGATATAGACGGATTAAGATCAATCTATGAGAAATGTTTTATTGAGTGGGTTACAGCTAAATACTGTGGGGGCGGGAAACCAAACGAAATAAGTGTAAACTCTCTATAAAACACTCCACTTGCTTTTATCCGTCATTGTTGAGAAGATAACAGAAAGGGGCCTGAACAGCTAGTGTTACATTTAACAAATTTTTCTATGGTTTATTCAACGGGAACATCACGTAAAGATCAAAGTATTAGGAAAGTTCCATTGAAAGATTCAAGCTGACTATTGTGAGAGCTTGTGTGTGTGTGTGTAATTAGGTTTTTACACACGTGTATCAATCAGATAAGATTATTTACATCTGAATACCGACCTTTAACGTCATCATCCGAAAGACGTGACTCAGTTTCGATCCTGAATCCTCCAGGTTGAATCATTTTTTACTTCGATTGTTAGCTGGATTGCAGGTGCAACGCCACAACGCCCCCTTGTGAGAGCGACAAGCCGATTGAACATAAGTTGTAGGTACACAATGGACGTAGTATATAGGTCCATGGGTACACTAGAAGAGACCATCTCACAGAGTCCCACAGCACGCATGGCATAAACATTTCATTTTGTTATCCTTGAAACGATAAGACGTTGAAGGTGAAGGCCCCACTCCTTGCTGGTCCAAATATTCAGAATCCGTAGTACCAACTTTAGATTTGTTTTGGGGTATAGTTTTAAGTACTGGTGACCGCAAGTCCCAGATAAGATTTATTTTGGGGGTCAGGTTTTGGTTAGAGTTAGGGTTGCATGAGTTACGGTGAAGTTTCATTGGATTAACTTGACGTTACACAAAAGGGGCCGTAGGTTCAAGAGATGCGTCGTTCTTCGGAATGGCCATCCCCACGATACGTAGAATACATACATAGCGATTTCTAGAAGATATATATTTCCATATGATACGCGCCAGATTACAAGGTTGTAAAAATAGAAAATTCATTCAGGTTTTGCCTTGAGCATTTTATTACAAAATCACTCTTTGGTTTTTTGGTTGTTTTTGTCTTACTAATTTTAAATGAATTCAAGAGGAACGTGTTCCATGTAATAAGATGAAACTAAACATCTACGCATGCAGTCTGATCACCGTGGAAACACATTGATTGGTTGTTAAAACGTTTGCATAATTTATGCCATATTCGCTTTTACCATGTTTGCATGGGTATTGATTCTTTTTCTGTTCGCTGCTAACCTTGAACTGACATAGAAACACCATGATTTTCATTGTGGAAAACAGCTTTAAAATGTTCAGTGGCGACGCTGATTTCTTTTAGTTTCTAAGGAAAAGAGGAGACCTTTTGGTAGAAAAAGGTCGTATTCACTCTAACCATTTTTTGTATTGGTATCGATTGCTTTTCTTTACGCTGCTGAACTTGATCTGACATTGAAAAACAACACGATTTTGGTTTTGAAAAACATTTCTTTTATAAATCAGTAGCGACATTGCTATTTTTGTATGTTGGGTATCTAAGGCAGAGGGGACACCTCGTGGTAGAAAATTTCTTATTGACTCTCACCATGTTTGCATGGGTATCGATTCTCTTTCTTTTCGCTGCTGAAAATGAACTGACATAGATATTACATTATTTGTATTTTGTAAAACAGCTTTTTTTTTAAATTAGTAGCGACATTGATATTTTTGTATTGTTGGTATCTAAGGGGAAGAAGAGACTGGTCGTATAAAAAAACTGGCGTAATGACATGAAAAGATCTTCATAAACAACTAACTTCAATAGAACTTCGGATGGAAAGGGTGGCTACTAAAAGACAAACAGGAAGACATGTGAATATTATAGGGGCCTATGTGAAACTAACCCATTCTACCAAAATAAATGTGTAAAGTGGTAGATCTATAGATTTTTTTATGAGATAAAGATGCGTACAAATGAAAGTCACGTAGATATTCAGGGCTTTCAAGTAAAAGTGCTTACCTCCCAAAAATTAACAAAAGAAAGGTCATATACCTACGTGAAACTATCCCATTCTATACAAAGTTTTATTTATAGAAGGGGGTTTTGTATTGTTGCAGTTAATGTCCCTGATGGGTCCTTTATTAATCCAAATATTTGGGTCGAGCTTAGGTTCAGGTTTGACCAATAGCAAGGGATTTTAGTCTATTTCGGTCATCATTTTATGCCATTCTTTTTTAGGGAGGGGTGGGATTTAAAGTGACATTATGAAAATATTGGAGATATGACTCTTGCAAGGCATGTCCCTGACCTGCAATGAACTAAAACAACAACATTAACATTTCATTGTGGGATTTATTGTGTATAGATAAGGAATTGATCTCTAAATTATTTTTCAGTAAAGTTACCCTGAGTTAGTACTGTCAGCACAGAAAAAAAACACCCAGAAAGGCCGATTATCAATTCTGTATCTAGATCTTACCCACTTTATGGTGTCATATTTATCAGGGTCAGGCTCATTTAAGATGCCTAGCACAGTGTTACACCGGGGAGAGTCAATATATGATTTCGCAAATTAACATTAAAAAGTAGGTGAACCGGGTTTGTAGCTCATTTAAGATGCCTAGCGCAGTATTTCACTAGGGAGTGTCAATATTTGATTTCGCAAATTAATACTAAAAATTAGGTGAACGATCTCGGTGAAATTCATGTAAGGATTAATACTCGGAATGCATTTGAAAGATTCAGAGAGTGAGGTTCAAGAAAGGAGTACAAGAAGGTGAAATATGTATGTATTTGAATGAAAAGAAGTAACTTAGGCCAATTTTTCATGCAATCCCTGTGAGCCCTATTCTTGAAAAGTAATACAATTGTAGAGGTGTCGTGGTCTACTGGATACGTCACCGGACTGTGGGTCACATGGTTTGCGCTTCGAGCTTCGCCGTGGCACTAATTTCCTTTCGTCAGGACATTAAACTTCAATTGCCACTTTCCACCCAAGTAAGATGCGAACATGTGCGGATTATGAATTGAATCCAATGACAGGGTAATAATAATTTTTATGTAAAGCGCTTAGAAATATATTATAAAGCGCTTTAAAAGGGGAAAGAGATAGAAAGAGACGAGAGTTAGATAAGGCGAGATACGAGGCATGTCTTTTCTGGACCTACTTTTTAATACATTTTAGCGCACGTTTTCTCGCGACCTCTCTTTATCTCTATACTCTTCTAAGCCATCGTAAAGCTGTATTCAATCAATGTTTTATTTCATTTCTTTACACTTATTTTGTGTTGTGTGTACTATTTATTCGTCTATTAATGTGATAACTATGTCATTCGATATACTTTAAAGGTATAGACCAGTTCTGGTCATGTGATTGCATTGTGAAAGAAACGCTGTGGAATCGATCAGAAAAGGTTGATCATCTAGCATATAAGCATTGGTGTTTACTTCAAGGTTCTGGAATCATCAAAATGATAAGAAATTCGGCCCAGTTACAAGCACTGTACACAGAAAGATGTATATGGGACTACGCGATATCTATCCAGTCCGGATAGATATAATAAGTTTACCAAATATAGTAGGCGGTTTCCCGGCACAATTTGTATCATCACGTATTAGTTTTAAAAAAATATTCTTTCACATAAGAGCTTCCATTTCATTTTTTCCAAAACTGGTCTAAACCTTTAAGTAACGTTTGTGTCATCTATTCAATAGTGACGCTTTTTCGATACGAATCTTGTTACTATTCATGAATTTTTCTTGGGTACGTGTGTGTGTGTGTGTGTGTGGGAGGAGGTATTCTACACCCGCAAGAAAATTCACAACGGTACAGTGCTATAGTAAAGATCATGTAAAGATGACAATGAAACTGACACAATACCCTGCAAATTAAGAGATAACAGGCTACGATTTCTCCAATGCAGTAGAACTTCAAATATGCCTACACCCCATGACCTACGTGCGCCAAATCCGTTAGTCGGAGAAGGAAATAGGACCCTGATCCCACCCTTTTTTAATAGGATTCCATGGGCTCACGTCCAAAGCGCCCCCGACCGAAAGCCCCCCGGGTGGGCAAACACGCTAAACGAGTCCTTCACCGCCATCCTTTCAGGCTTAAAGCCCTTGATTTCTCTTGGGATAATACTCACAGCCGGATAATTGATTCCACAAATTACGGGAGACAAAATCCCATGTGTTTGTTTAATCCTTTCATCTCTCTCCTCCGGAATAAAAGGGTCCTTATAATTTAATACTATTTTATTATATTTGCGATAATGCGAGATATAACGCGCTGTCTGATTTCGTTTTCGCTTTGCGGATGCAGGGTGATGTTGGAGGCGGGGGGCGACACGAGTGTGTGCAAATAGAAACCATGGTAACATTGCCTCTATAGACATAGCAAAAGGGAAGTAAAAAGGCGTTTGATTTTGTTTTTCATCGTTCAACTTTGAATGACTTCTATTTGATAGCGTAATGATAATAGCACGTCATGTTTTTCAAATAGCTTAACGATTAAAAAATCGGAAAATTTAATAGAACTTGGCCTTTGTCACTTTCACCATTGGGTGTTTGTTCACCGGGGCCCATATCCATAAGACCCTTACATAGCCAGTTGTCAACTAATTATATAGGCTATAGTCCATGGTTATTAGTTGACAACTACGCGTACTAAGATGTTATGAATATGAACCCTAATGTGTGTGTGTGTCTCTGTGTGTGTGGGTGTATGTATGCGTGCGTGTGTGGGTGTGTTTGTGTACGTGTGTTTTCTTTTATTTTGTATCCAATAGGCCATTTTCGTATTGTAACCAAATTAATGAATAAGTCTTTGTGAAGTGCCTCAATACAAATTATTTTATTCACCTGATAAGAATAATAGTATTTCAATAGTCAGAATGCTAACTGCATTTATTAGGTGTTGCTAGGTAGGTTGAGCCATAATGTTTATCCTACCTGGCAACAATTAATGTATGCACTTCGGATTCTGTCTTTTGAAATACTATTATTCTTTATATCAGGTGAATGAAATAAATTGTATTGAGCCACTTCAGAAAGATTATGCATTAAATTTGGTTACATTACGAAAATGGCCTATTGAACCTTGTCATTTATTGAATTTTAATTGAATAATCATTGGTCTGGCAAATGCTAGGAGTGAGGTTGTTATCTTCATTAACAAAAATAGATAAGATTTTTTGTTAATGTCGGGAATATTGAGAGGCTTGGTATTAAATTCGAATTAGATGATCTTTAGTTTAATTCAAATTCATTATAATTATACCTATCGGTGTTATCTAATTAATTATATTTATTTCAGATCAAGTCAATTCAATTACATTATTCAATTAAGTTCAATAATTAAGTTCAATTAATTTCGATCAATTTCAAATGCAAATCAGTTCAATGTACATGTATATCACAGTCCAGTTTTGTCCAATTACATCCCAGTTAATTGAAATAAATGCATTGGTTAAAGGTTTCCTCAATTTAGCTCATGAATTGAATTGTTTTAATCTCTGTCATTAACTAATAATTTTCGAAGTAGGTCAACACAAATGACAGAAAGGCAATAGATTGTCTCAATGATTCCAAAGTCAATGCTATCTAACAACTTATGTAAATATAAGTACAGAAAATTGCATCAAATTGGATTAGATTTGTTATGAAATTATTTTGCTTTCATGTAGACAGAATTTCCTGAACTTGAATAAGTATACAGTATAATGTAATTTGGTTGTGACATCACGCGTCATATATGACATTCAGTCTAGACGTTTAATTTCAAATCAAAGATCGTTTTCAACTGTTTTGTTTTTATTTGAGAGCGAATAGATATTGAATTTAAGCTAAAAATTGGTCGTAGATTTATCAGGGTCGGGGAAGAGGACATTTCCATTCTGGATTATTAGTAAAATTCCAAGAGGAGAAGAAAGCAATTAGTTGACAAAAAATGAGAACAAAATCAGATGGCAATTATTTTATACGTGCTCTGAAAGCTAAGTTCTAAATTGTTTCATATTTTTACAAATTCAGGGCATAAGAACGCACAATGAGAAGTGTTCTCCTCACGTTATTTATTACCAAATTACACTAGCTGTTGATTTAATTGAAATAAAATCAGGTACATAATTTTAATCATCAATCGACTACTGTAGAAGTAAGTATGCAGCTATTGTTTTACCCCGATCACGATTTGCATTAGGCTCGTGGTTTGCCATTTAAATTATATAAGTCAGTAAATTGCGTCATTTAGATGAAAATTGCTCGCAATTTATTCTGAGGATTGGAAAGATTTTTGCTGCAGTATTCTACCTGAATGCATAATGAAAGGAGAAGAAAGTACACAGTTGTCTATATTCCTTTTACAGGTTTTTTTTTTTTTCCAATAATATTGATCAGTGATTTGACATTTCAATCAGTAAGATATTTGTGTGGGACGAGGTAGGTCAATAGGACAATCATGAACATTAGGCTAATATACAATAGGGAGTAACAATAACAGTTACATCAGCAGTAGTGGTGGAAGTATTAGTAGTAGTTGAAGTAGTATTATTAATAGTTGTCGAAGTAGTAGTAGTAGTAGTAGTAGTAATATAAGTAGGAACAATAGCAGCAGCAGCAGCAGGAGCTGAAGTAGAAGTAGTGGTTGAAGTAGCAAAAGCAAAAACAACAGCGTTAGCAGAAGTCGTTGAAGTAGTAGTAGTAGTAGTAGTAGTAGTAGTAGTAGTAGTAGTGGTAGCAGTAGTTGTTGTAGTAAAATTAGTAGAAGTAGTAGTAGTAGTAGTTACAAGTAGTTGCTGTTGAAGTAGAATTAGTAGTAGTAGTAGTAGTAGTAGTAGTAGTAGTATTAGTAGTGGAAGTAGTATAGAGGTCGAAATATTAGCAGTAGTAACAGCAGTATAGTAGTCTTACTTAGTTCCAGTAGCAGCTCTGACAGTAATAGAAAATACACATTTGTGATAGTATTAGTTTTGCTCGTCGTGTAGAAGTATTCTAGTAATAACTGTTAACGTCATCGTCGTACATGTAGTCGTTGTCATACAATCAAAATGTACATGATTGGAAATCCACTTTTGATGAAGTCTTATATGAGAGATTTTGTTTGGAATGGATTAAACTATTTTGAAAATATAAGTGTAATCAACTATGAAGGAAGTGTTTACTAATAATAATTGGTCTTATTTACCCAGGGTAGCCATGTTGCTCTTTCTGCTGGCCCTGCAATTATTACTACCCTGCAATTATTGCCAAATATCCGTTTACGCATGGGTGCATGGAGAGTGGCAAATGTGGACTAATGTCTTACCAAAGGACAATAGTGCTGGGGAAGGATTCGAACCATCAACCCTTGGAGTGAGAGCCAAGTGAATGAACCACTATACCACGTCACCTTTAGATAAAAAAAATGGATTTCCAATCCTCTGCCTTATGAGAGTATTAGAGAGAAGATGTGGTGTTAGTTGTTGCGGTATTACTCGGTATCGTCGTCGGCATTGTCGTTGTTGAAACAGTCGTAGTAGTAGCAGTAGTAGCAGCAGGTCCCAGGAAGATTCCTCTCGAATAGACGTGACGCAAACTTCAAGGAAAAAGACATATAGACTTTTTCAGGTGCTGCGAAGAGAGTTTTATGAGCGGGAGTCCACAAGATTTATCGGAGTGCCTATCGGTATGCCGCACATCAATGGGCGTCGATCTGTTCATTGAAAATTTTAATCCTCCTGTATTTTATAATTTCCACGGGTAATATTAGTCACTTGAGTTATTCTTATTAATCGAGCCTTTTAAATATTTTTTTTCGTTCCTTTAGGCATTGATGTAGCTCCCCCCCCCCCCCCCCCCCCCCCCTCTATAGCTCATGGGCGATTCCCCCAATTAACAATAGTATGTTTCAAACACGTTTTCGCTGAACTCATCACATAAACTGAACTTATCTCAACGAATGAAGCTAACCTTCACTCAACCATCATCATCATTAACCTATACGTTCTTCGCCTCGTTCAAGTGATCAAGTCAAGCAAAAGCGAGACGATTGGGCGTGCTAAATTGACGTTTCCTGCTCTGGCGTAAAATGCTCTAATCGATTTATGAGCTCTCGGTCATCCACACCTATCGATCCTCTCGTTGATTCAATCTAATGCCGTGATTTAATTACTTATTTTCTCTCCGTCGTCATTTTTTTCTTTCAACGTGATCTTTTTCCCCTTCCGTCAGTCCTATTTTAAACGTCTTTGCTGCTCCCGGTTAACGAAGCATGCAGGCTTTTAGGGATTACCTAAGGGACCTCGTCCAAGAGGAGTTTGTGACGAGCCTCTTCTTCCAATCTTTTTCACCCATTTTTTAAAAAGAAAATTCAATCCGTCAAGAAGATTGATTCTGATTGCCCTTTAATATTCAGCTGGTTTGAGAGTTTGAATTTGAGAGGAAAGCTACTCTGATTTCAGGAAAATTTGGAAGTTCATTATTGACAATGTTCGTCATCTCCTATCGCAGCCCACATATTTTGAGGTTATATTCGCCCGAGAATGACGGTTAGTTTGTACGTCAAGCCTAAATCAAAATATGGCGATTTTTTGTTTTTAATAAGCAAACCTCGCTCATCTCGTATTTGTATCTTTTTCAAAAATGTGTTCTTCTCTCCTCGCAATAAACACTGGATAAGAACCTGTGTAATCCGGCAATCGTGGAGATATTATCGCTTGGGATATTCTGAATCGTGGTTTTTATTTTAAGTTCTGCGTCTTCTGGATTCTCGGATGTGGTTTCAACAAGTTTGAAATGTTTTAGATCGATGCTGCTCACTTATACAAGTTTTGTTTTGTTTTTATATTCAATACTTGCCGCGCAGAGAGAAAGAGGTTATGCAAAGGTAATACTAAAGTTCATCGTTATAAAATTCTTTTTTTGTAATAATTGTGTGATTACCATTATGAAGGGACTAGCTATTAACGAGAGATGTAAGTTGGTCAAGTGGCAATGTCCGTCATACGGTCAGCTCTCGTTCTTCGTCTACAAACTGACTCAGCGGACCCCGGGTCGAGACTGAGTCACGTCTTTCGGATGGTGATGTTAAAAGTCGGTCCCAAGACGTAAATAACCATACATGATTGATACACGTCTGTAAAAAGCCAAATTACGCACACTGTACCCCGCACACACATCACATGGATGCTTTAGTCTTTTAATAGCCCATTCTAAGGTGTGAAAATGCTGTTGGTGCGAAAGCCTCATTAAACGCTCATAGTTGTCAAGTCATGATGAAACGCTCTATTAAGAACATAAATGTGATGTTTGAATGTACCGAGTCATTATGTTTACGGGGGCCGCCTCCTTTTTTTTCCTTCTTTTTTCTTCATAATTTTTATAATTTTTTAATTAAAAAAGAAGAAGATCTAGACTATTTCTGATAAAAACATTTAAAAAAAAAAAAAAAAAATTGCCGGCGGCCATCTTGAAAAATAGCCCGGCCATTTTGAACGGCCATTTTGTAAAGAAAAAAAAAGGGAAAAAAAGGGCCTCCTCCTTCCTATTTTTCAAAAAAGGAGGACGCTAAACATGTTTTTTAATTTTTTTATTTGGCCTTATGAGCTCAATACTGTTCAATGTTGACCTATACTTTGCAAGACCCTGAGAGCATATTCATAGTGGTACCCAGATGTTCTGTCAATTAATGTTCGTAGACATACTGATTCGGTACATTCAAACATCACATTTATGTTCTTAAACAGAGCGTTTCATCATGACTTGACAACTATGAGCGTTTAATGATGCTTTCGCACCTACAGCATATTCACACCTTGGAATGGGCTATTAAAAGAGCATCTCTCAGGCAATCGGTGTAGGGGGGAGGGGGGGGGGGGGGGGGGGTAAGTCTACTTTTAAGAATTGTTTTAAAAGAAGTATCATCTTTCAACATCAATCAAGGGTGTTTAGGTGTTGTCTCTTTAGTATGGTAGCCACGATGGAAGCGACACGCCGGCCATGAATAATAAGAGACCCTAAGAGACTTTGAAGGTGTTGGGTCGATTCAGGCGGCAGGATTCGTGGCATACCGATGGGCTTGACGCGGCCTTAACGTCACTATTTACCTTTATCTTTCCCTAGTTTCTCCTTCTTTTTTGTTTTTTGTTCTTAGTTTGTATGGGGGGGGGGGGGGGGTATTTTGGAAGCCAAGTCTACTTGACACCGATCTAGTTGAATATCAATGTATTGTATTCAGGTAGAATTCTTTGAAA
>JAVYIG010006566.1:5000-10000 GCA_035222895.1 Strongylocentrotus droebachiensis
AGCCACATCCACATACTGCGCAGATGAGTTTATTTGATAGAGTAAAATACATTTAAATTGACGTATTAATAAGGTAATTGTTGTCAAATATTATCTCTCATACGTCCAGGCTCATCGCAGATACCCAATCCTGCTGGTTAATACCATAAACCAATTTTCAAATCATCGACCAGACAGTCACCCCAAAACCTCCTCCGTTTGTATCTGCTTTGCTCCGGTGAATCAACAGTCGGATATTGAACATAATAAAGCTGTTACATAACGAGATATACAATATGTCTCATCAATTAAATTCATTAATTTATCCACAGACTTTTGAGAAGTCAACACTAAGGCAGTTTCAACACGCAATGGCATATGTCCCATTCTTCAGATTTACGTAATACGGGTGTCAAGTTATCTATAGAGGTGCGTTTCATACAGCAAAATATTGTATGAACATTTAATAATGAAGATAATTATATAATTTTCTGAATATTTTTTATTACAACCTTACCCATAAGTCCACTCATATTATCTCTTTAAAATAACACAGAATAACAGGTTACTGACAGATCATGTATATCGCTAATACCCGCACTACGCGTATCCATCTTCCATGAATGCATATTCAAGTTTACAAAATTGTTCTATTGTTTTCCTCCATCGTTTATCTGATCATCAATACAATTTAACCCATTAACTATTGATTTATTTCATTCCTACAGGCTTCTAATAGGGCCCTCGTGGTTGCTGTAGACAGTGGGTTAATTTGCATATGATTTATCAGGGCCACATGAAGTTAGTCTAATATTAGCAATGCTACGACGTTTCCTCCTCAATAATCAAACTCAATATGCCTTTGTCTGGCCGGCGGAATTTAACCTTTAGAATTGAGCCCTCGTGGTGAAAATGTATGATAGGGAATCATCATATGATATGTCTTTGATCAACGTGGAATTACTATTGACCCAGAAATAATATTGAGCCATGAGATATTACTTTAATATGGCATGTCTGTGGCAGTAATAGATACTCGCCCATACAAATCAAATGCTAATTTGAAGTGAAGGATGAAAAGCTGTACAGAAACATTTACGTAGGAATCAATACTCTGTATTAGATATTGGGGTATTCAAAAGCGATCTCACTAAACCCACACAGGTTTTATGTCTGTAGTCCAATCCATCAGAGACTAATCAGTTTTACATGTACCAACCAACTAGACAATACCAGGAATATCGTGTACATGCCATCTGTGACATTGTATCGAAAACGAGAAATGACAGACAAAATCTTGACTTAATCCTGTCCCGATTTTTAGACGCCCTCAATGTTTCAAGTAATTAGTGATAACTGCCGTCAGGATTATACTTCTATTTGGGATAATGCTCCTTATAACATATCGCGTAGGTAGATCATAAACATTACGACATGTTTCATTTACAGAAGGGAAGAAGATGACAGTGAATTTAAAGATAGAGCTTGGACATCGACTACATTTGTGAGGCAGTCTCTATATCATGACTGACTAGGTGTTATGTAAAGATAATTGCATATTTTGGGCTGTAGGTTTATTTTACAAAATTGTGACGGATATATTGAATTTTGCTGAAAATAATAATTTTAAAAAGAAATTAAAAAAAAGTACCGGGCATAGATGAGGGTACATGGGACTATTTCTATCTCTTTCTAGACACACTTAAAAGAATAATATATATTACAGACCAAAAGACGATCAAATTACTAGATCATTACAAGAGCAAACACTTGTACATGTATGTGACATTGTTATTATAACATTCTTCTATAAGGGATATAAACATGAGAACAGCTCAAAACTTATTTTATACCATTTCTAGAACTCAACCTTCTCTTTAAAATACGTCCACACGACATCATATAATTCGATTACATCTTGGAAATGTTATATTTGCGCATATAACATATAGGAACTGTGAGCTCAGGCGCGGATCTACGGGGGGGGTTTAGGGGGTTCAAACCCCCCCCTTGGGCGGCCCAAAAAAAAAAAAAAAAAAAAAAAAAGGAAAAAAAAAAGAAAAAAAGAAAGAAAAAAGAACGCACGCTGTAGAGAGAAACCCTTTCAAGTGCAAATATTGTGAGAAGATATTCAACTCATCTGGTAACTTAACCAAACACATGATAACTCTGGATATAACTGTGTATTAAACTGTTACTTGATTTAAAAAGACGTTATCATGCACTGCTTTTTATGGTCTCCATTGTGTTAATAGATGCCAGGAAAACATCATTTACGGGGTTCAAATAAACACCCCCCAAAAAATCGGCTCGCCGCTTCGCGGCTCGTTGACGATGCTCCGCATCGTCATTATTTTGGTCAAACCCCCCCCTTAGCAAAAAGCTAGATCCGCCCCTGGAGCTATATCCAGTTCGTATGTTGATTAGGAATTCCTATCGAAAGAAGGCCTACGATGTTTTCTTATGACGAGTGTTCTGTTTAGGACAAAATTAGAACTGTAGATATAGAACCCCCACTGATTGACTCAGGCGAATCGAGAAAAGATGTTAGTATAGTCTCTCACTTAAAATAAAAACGTGGCAGAGACATGCTGATAACTGCCTACGTTAAATAAAAATAAAAAGTGAGGTTATATGGAAGTGTGTCAACTCATCAATTACATATTATACCCCAGCCACACCGCTAAACCGAATCGAATCGACTAAAATTGCTCAGATTCAGGTTAAAGGTAATACAAAGTTTTGGGAAATTTGGAAAATTGGGTGGATAGTGAATCTTTACAATTTTGATATATTTGGATGCCCCTGTGGATGTATTATAAGCACTAAAAAAATTAGCCCCTAAAACACTTCTGTTTTCGAGAAAAATTGAATATAAAAATTTACCGGTGCTCCCGGTAAATTTTGATAAATTTCAAATAGCGCCTATGGTCGTATAATGGTAGCTGCGACCATGAAAATCTCAGAATATGTAGTTGTGATATATAATTTCCAAATGGGAATAGCTAATCGGTCGATTTTGGTTAAAAAACATTGTTTTATAGCTTAATTAATATCTTGACCTTGAGAGGGAGCTATACGACATAAGAAATTTATTATTTACAATTTCATAATTTTAGACTCGATTTCAACCGCGACAACGATCAATGAATATTGTAGGAACGCATACGCTTCCAATGTGTTCATTTGAACCAAATTCATGACCCCATACCAAAACTTTGTAATACCTTTAAGGTAATTTCTGCGTTCCATAATTTTATTGCCGGTCTGGTCCGCGGTATAAAACCCCAATCACACCAATCAGACCGACACCAGATCGAACAAAATTATACACAAGGAGACGCGATGGTTTAGTATAGGATTTCTCGGTCACTTTCGTAAGCTTTTCATTCGTTTTGATACAAAGTTCATTCAAATTCGCGAAATAAAGCTGCCGGCGTGTAAATTTCATTCAAAATAACATTTTTTTCATTTGATTTACTTATTTGGTCAATGGATTTCGCACTTGTTTCATTCAATTTAACAACCGCTTACAAATGCGCAGTTAGCATTCATTTTCGTCAACAATGGCAAATCGGACGTCCGTACCATTCAATTTCACTTTGGGTCATTCTGAATAACAAAGTTTTCATTCATATTCGCCTATCTTTACAAACATTTGGTATTCATGGTATATGTACATGTTTCTCATCTAAATTAAACAAATGAGTTATATAACATGTCATTCTTGTGACTGAAATGGTAATTGTGACTGTGATCACGATCGTGATTGTGATTCAGTGTGATGGTGATTCAGATTTTGATGTGATTATGATTGTGATGATTGAACTGATACTCATAGATTGTTCTTTACATGTTCAATACAGACTAAATATAATTTACACAAATATAAATGGCTTCAAAGAGATTACGAACATCGAATAAATTATCAAAAACAAAACAAAACAAAACATTACAAATAAATCAATGTATAGAGTATTGATACCCCCCCCCCCCGCCCCACCATTATGGTACGCCACTCCAATAAATACAACAGTAGTCTGTAAACACACACTTTGCATGCACTTATACCATTGCATATTCATAAAAAGACACTCTTGCTTAGTTCCATGCTAATTCTATATTGATGTGGCTAGGTTTTATTTACTTAAAACATGATCGTTTAGTTGCTAAATAGTGGTGATTTATTGGGTATACACCCATAGTGAGGACAAATAACATGTTTGTTGCTTACCAACCTATACAATTTGAAATGGATTTAGCATGGAACTAAGCTTGCGGGGTTCTATATAATTATGATCATACTTGGTAAGATTTACATGTTTAATTTGTCTGCAAAACGTGTGAAACTGTATGCAAAGAAACGAATTCGAATTCACGCAAGACGCTATTACGTAATCGCGAATCGTCTCGCTTTAAATTGAATGCAAATTTTACGAAAAAGAAACACGTTTTAAATCGAACGAAAAAGAAATGTTTTTGAATGATCGTTTTAGGAATTTAAATGCTAAAAAAACGAATTTGAACGAAAATAACAGCTGCGGTGACAGAATCGGCGAAATTGAATGAACATAAAATGAATTTGTGTGGCCAACTAACGAAAGTGACCGAGAAATCCTATAGTATAGAGCAGTGGTCTTGTAACCGGGAGGTCCCGGGTTCGAAACCAAGGTCGATGCGCTCGTGCCCTTTGGTAAGGCATTAATCCTCATGAGCAGGTCCCCCGGAGAGGAATTAACGCCGTCGGTCCCGGAGTTGCTCACTTACAAGCATAGATATGTTTTCTTAGCAGTCAGTTAATACAAACAATCGATATTAATTGCTAAAAATAGGTTTCTTTTGAATTGGTTCGGAATCCTTTCAGCGGTGTGACTGAGGTATTACATCGGCATACATAATAGTAAAAGCATGCAAGGAAGCATGTATGACTGCCGGCCCGCACATTCATTTCGTCCATGTCTCATGAGTCTAATGAATGCAACCAATCACCTGTGGTTCAGGTCGAGATATTAATGATCTAC
>JAVYIG010006566.1:12500-115720 GCA_035222895.1 Strongylocentrotus droebachiensis
CATTGCTATGGACATTGTGTTGGCATCATAATCATGATAATGACAAGCCGTGTGCCAGCCTGGATCTTAACTGAAACCCTAACTTTGCAAAAATTATACAGACAAAATTTAAAACAAAATATTTGGTAAATTTTGACAGTTGATTGAATTTGCACAACAACAAAAAAGACGAAGCTTGTCCCCATCATAAGCCGGTATATGCCAGGGTGGTATTAGGGGAGGGGGTGGGGAGCAGGGGACAAAAATCTTCGCCCATTTGATTTGGCAAACACGTCTCAAAATATATGAAAATTCTGGGGGGTTCCCCTTCGTTCAGAGATGGAGACGTATATCGCTTCAGAAAAAAATATTTTCTTTTATTCATCTAGATACTACAATAGTTTAATTGGTGTTGTTTGTCTGAGAATTTTAGAGCATACACACAACAGCGCATCAGCCCTGAGTACATGTTGATTCGACCCTGTTGATCGTTCCTTCACACTTAAGCTTGATTCAGAAAGGTTATCCCAAATTTTGCAGTTTGACCGTCAACTTTACAATTTGTTATGGCGACAGATAGAATGAGCTCGTGTTGACAGCCCTCATCGTTTATTTATCTTATATGTACCCGTGTTTTGGTGTACCATCGCTTATTGTAACAATTTATAACCTACGATTTTTATTCTGAACATAAACTGCAGACACGAAAAACCTAGAGGGCTTGTTCAGTGTTTCATGTAACACGTTGCTGATATAAATTAAAATGTCGTATAACATTTATTTCAGCTGTAGTGGCGTCTAAAAACTGCAGCGTAATAGGAAAAGAATTTGATACCTCCACAGAATAAAACAGGTGCAACGGATATATATTGATCGCTTCTACCATGAATGCATCGTGAAAATGCACCATTAACAATATTATTAAAAAGCATCTACAGACAAGAATAATCGTCACGAAACGCCAAAGCAAAGTTTGATGGCCCTTGTTGAATGAGAGAACATTGCCCATTATTCAAGCTCTGCAAAACATCAATTTGTTGCTGTGGATGATGAATGTGGCAAACAAAGTGTTCTCGAAATGAAATACATCCATTCTTATTACGTGAAGAGAATGTTTGACAAATGTTCAAATATCTGATACATTCCCGACTCTATACCAATTTCCTTCCTATGACACATGTATGCGCTTGATGATGTATATATTGCGGGACATACATGTACATTGGAGGGAAAAAACAGAATGTGTTAAACTAACTGAATAATACCTAAATTACTTCACCTTTGACTTGTAAATACAATGAAATATAAAACGTCTACCCGCTGATGGGATTAAGCTTGTAAAATAATCATGGGGGATCACTTATATTATTTACTTCAAAATTGTACTAAGTTAAACATACAGAACAGTGCTTGAAGATATACCAATGTCATTTACAGAAAGCAGGAACCAAGTGACATGTATTGCCTATTCCTGCCCAGTAACATTAGATGACATTTATAAATTCAAATTGGACGTATTATATTTGAATGCATCGTGATGCTGGAATCAATTGAGATATCCCAGATAACCTACATTTGATATCCAGTTTATTCAAGGGCGTCTGGCCCCCCGATTGGGAAGCTCGCATTCTCAATTCAACAATAATTGAATTACGTAATTAACAGATCACCAGTAGCTTTTTAAAGACTGTTATACATGTACGAGGTATTCATAGATCGTTAGCTTGCAGACGCAATCAAAATGCACATATCAATATATCACATTCAATCAAGTAGTATTCATCTTTCAATTGAAAATCCATCATCCCTAAACCTTCTCAACTCTTTGTCTGCGTTTTGTTCGTGCACAATTTTCTCTCCTTCTATTCCTCCATATATCTCGCCTTCTCCTATAACCATATTTGAATAACAGAAGTGATCGATAATCAGTTTCGATTGCTACGTTGAAATGCAACGTTACTACTTTGTTTCCTTCCCTATCGAGCAGAGATTTATACACATTGTGAAGTGGTGACCACTGGTAACTACACTTTTTCTCCTGGTTTTGTTGAAGTAGCTGCTCTGTCATGTGACCAACTTGAGTTTGTGTTTGGAAGGAAAGTAACCTTAAAACGTTGCACTTGTTACTAGAGTCACTTGGATAGTTGGTGGAGTGATATAATAGTCCTAACGGGCAATCGAACTGAAATATAGTTTATCACATTAGTCTCTGCGGTATATTACAAGCATGATCCTAGTTCAAGGTTATTGTTTTCATGCTCGTCATGGTTTCACACTTCCCATCCATCTCGCACTTTAACACCTTCCGACTCCGGCTGCTCACAAACAACATACAATGAATTTTCCCCATCTGCGAATCGCTTCGAACATTTTGCTCACGCGTGAAAACATCAGCTAGCTATCTTTCTCGGCACATATCCAGTGAGTGTCTCGCTTAACCCAGCTGCTCCAGATACCCATGATAGATTATAAAAGCAAAGAGTAACGCCTCCTTGACCAGTAGTCGGCAAGATAGAATAATACGAACATAGGATACGAGTAGAAACGAGATCCATCTGAGAAAGCTATGTATAATCGTTGTATATACATTTCGATTTTACAAATACAACATTGAGATATCCAAACTCTGTGGCAAATTTCTGGCATGGAATATTGAATAATTATAAATGATGATGAAAGTAATGAAAATCATCTCCCCCCGTAATGTCGACGTGTATTGCATGTTAAGAGACGATGGAAAGCACTCCTAAACTCCCGATTAAAGATGGTATAGATAACAGGATTAGCAGCTGAGTTACACCACCCCATCCACGTGACGCAATTGAAGATTGTGAAAGTGATATTGCAATCTTTGCACAGACCCATCACGACGTTCGTGATGAAAAAAGGAAGCCAACAACAGATGAAGATCGTGACGACGATTGCGAGAACCGACGTCGCCCGTCGCTCCCTAGCAACGGAAATCTTTTTCGTAGACGATTTCTCTCGGTATTGCTTCTTACACGGTATCATCGGTGGCGCTGCTCCAGCGACGCTGCTTGCGTCGTCACTGGGACGTTTACTCATCTTACGACCGTTATTCTCCACCGTTAAGGCGTTCTGAGGTTTGATAGAAAGGTTGTCCTTACTCTCTGCGCTTAAGTTTGTTTGCATTGTGGTTACCTTGGATGGGGCATCCCTTTGAATCTTTTCTCTCATACCTGGCTTCTTGGCGCTTAGAGCCATGACTGAACGAAAGATCTTATAATAAACAATGAGCAAAATAAAACAAGGGATGTAGAAAGAGAGCGCTGAGCTGATGACCTGGAATATAGGGCTGACGTTTAACGCACATTCTTCGGCTGTACCTTCAGCGTCGTAACCACCCACATAAATGAGAGCAGGAATTGAGATTAAGAACGCTACGGACCACATGGACATGATCACAGCCATAGCCATGCACGGTGTTCTCCTTCTAGCATACTGTATGGGTCTGGTGATCGCTAAAAATCTGTCCACTGAAATACCACAAAGATTCCAAATCGACGCCGTTGCTGTGAGAACGTCCACAGAAACCCAGACGTCGCAAAGCCATGCTCCTAACCACCACCTCCATCCGTTGACCTCCTGGTACAAGGCGAAGGGCATGACTACTCCGCTCACCGCAAGGTCCGCTACGGCCAATGACACGATGAAATAGTTCGCGACGATCCGAAGATTGCGAAACTTACACACCGATATACAAACTAGAAGATTACCCACCACCCCGATGAGAATAATGATTGTCAGTCCAATCACTTTGAACGCGATCAAGGTGATGTTCGGTGATCCATGGGTCACATTGGTCATCTTTGGAGGAAAACCTTCAAAGTCACCCATGAAGTCTCCCGTGGTGTTCTCTACACCCTCCACCCCAGTAACCTCGACATACCCTTCCATGCTGCTAGCCATCTCTAACCCGGTAGAGATGACGATCTCTTCAAGCATACATGAAACAAATCAATGTCTAGAGACAGATGTTTATACCACCAAGGCAGCCCCACTGAGTGCCTCTCTCTCTCTCTATTCCATCTGCCAAGCTAAAAGCTAATTCCCTTCTGATGAGTGGGGTATAACTCTAATGTCGCTTAGCACCGCTCTTCTCTTCCACTCTCCTCTAAACACGGGAGCATAAACCCGCACGAGATGAATACATTCCTCCTCAAACAAACACCGATGAACGGAGGCAAGGAAGCTTAGTGTGCTCTCTCCCCTCGTTTCCGCATCACTGTCAGAGTGTGGCGGAGACGTGAACAATTACGACTGCCTTATATCAACACAATTAACATACTCCTTTGTCCTCGATGTTGCAAGCTAAAGATAGAACTACGAGTTCGTCGTTACTCCAAGTGCATCACCAAGCCTGGCAATTCAAGAGTCTATTGCGTAACCGCTTCTTGATGCTCTTATATAACACTGGCGGTAACTCAGTGTGTCTATATCTACTTCAGATACCTGTCAGTTTGGTTTACTGTATGTCAAGTTGAAATGTAACGACGAAGACGGAACATTCCAACTCAATGACCGCAGTTATATTGTTTTATTTGTCGTATTTCACCAAAGGTACGAATAATATGCGCCGGCAGTGTCCATCAATCACCTTGTACGCATACTTTCTTTTCCATAATCGAATCACAAATTTCTCGTATTTCAAAATTTGTACACTTGCGGCGTATTCTATTCACGCAATAATCGAATAGTACTATCAGAGGATTGTGTCAATTCAATTTAGGGTGCACGGGCGATTCTCACTTGTGGGCTAGAATGACGTATTTCTCATTTAAGGGCATCTTCTCTGGAAGCCCATGATCCAGTCTCCGCACTCGGGTGAGTCGCTGTCAGTCCGTATCAGTGACCACATCCACTCGTTTCACTACAAACACCGCCGTATTATTTACGGGGCCAAATGCACTCGATCATCTGAACCGAAAAACCCCGTCGACACATATCTGGCCAAGAAATTGAATTCGCAGCCACGCTTCGAATATTTGATGAAGAAATCGAGATTCGCTCTGGTGCATGCACTTACTCGCTTCTCTCTTCAAATGCGGTCACAAAGAGATAACAAGTGACATCCATACATCGGCTTCTCCCAGTGCCACTCATCAACTTAAGACTAGTGTTCTTAGAATGGGGGGTTGAATTATCTAGGGCGTATCCACGAGATTAGCTTACTGCCCCTCTGACGTTAAAAAAAAAATCGATATCATTTGGAGATTGACAGTGAAAAACAGGATGAGCTGTAATGTTGTCTTTCGCGAGATGCTCACAAAATTGAATCAAATGATGAGTGAAAATGAAATAGAAAAAAGGAATTGGTTGCTCAAGTGTTTGTTTGTAAACTATGTCGATGTTTAAAATCCATTGAGTTTATACAAGAAGATTGTGCACACACAAAGCACGAGTCAATAAAGTCCTCCGAATTCAAGAACACTTGCTGATCATTTCCTTTCGTATTTTTACGAGCGGGGACACGATCAAATAAATCTATTGTCCTTCAGAACAAATAGAGACATGCGATGAAATGAGTTTTTCCTTCTAGGACACGACCGATAAAAGAAGCAATTTTGCAACGGTGTGAATACCTCGGTTGCAATAAGTCAATTCCACGAACTTGCAGTTTACAGAATGACAAGCAGACGATATCATGACGTTATATAGTTACCCGTCTAGAAAGTGCTTCCAGGTTCCCGCCTAAAAATGAAAACTCCTCGAAATGGAGACGTGGTCTTTCTTTCTTTCTTTCTTTTTCAACAAATCGGGTTATTCTCGTCTTCTGCGAAGGTTAAACGATTGACATAACAGTCCGTTCGTCGAATATTGAGATTTGTTACAGCATTGGAGGGTCCCATATCACAGATATCGATTTTCGTTTAGTGTTCGTACGAGTGATAATCAATGACCATTAGCTTGCATCTCCAGCGTGGCAGCGCGGTAACCTGCCCTCAATAGCTCACCACAAGCCTTCACCCAATGCTGGAGGGGTAGAGGGATGAAAGAAGAAATGGGAACTGTCGACATAGAAGAAATCGAGCTGGGATGGCGAACTTGCTGCCCCCTCAAACACAATAGGCGGGAGAATCAGGTGCAATTGTCAGCCAGAAACCTTTTACTACCACCCTAGGGTGTGTTTCAGTTGCGTTGAAGATGTGTTGAGTCCTTTTACCAGATATCGAATGCAGCGAACAACAACTTGATTAGAGGCAGGTTTCTAAACTGGGTATAGTTTAATGTTTGAACTCAGGTCGTTTGTTGGGAAGCATGTATTTTTCCAAAACACAGCTTTGAAATGATAAAATAGATGTTTTCCCTGGTTATTTCAAGCACGTTAACGTAATCATCACTTCTTTGTTTATTCTTGCCGAATTTCTCAGTCCTTCTTACAAGTTTTCTCGAAACTGAAGATTAAAAGGATGCAAACGAAGTTCAGTCTCAGTGAAAAGAAAATCACGTCATCTTGCTATCCTCGTCAACAAGTTATCCAAAGAAAATAGCACGATTCTGATTCAGGCAGTTTTCAAAATGGACCATTCAAGCATTTTTCACAAATCAAGTCCCGTTAATCGTGATCGTCATTAATATCCAGTTGATTTCCGACTTGAAGTAGAAGGGTTTCTCTCCAATCCTGTTGCAAGTCTTGGGGACGGAGATTCTTATGATTTTTACTCCGAACTAAGCAGGAATCAATCTTTCAAAGCCAGAATGAAGCACTGTTTGGATTGCAATGGACGAGACACGAAGTATGATAGATGTGGAGACGTTCGTATCCTCACCGTGTCTGCGGCTCAACTGAATGCATTCGAGGAGAGACAGACGCTTTTTGAGCGTACGTCCAGCTGAGCGCTGACAGGGCGAGCAACGCCATCCAATAAACACGTGATGGATGAAAATAACGAATAGGAGAGATAGAGTGATCCAAATGACTGGGTTCATATCTGCGCCCCCCCCCCCTCTCTCTCTCTCTCTCTCTCTCTCTCCCTCCCTCTCCTCTCTATCTCTCTCTCTCTCTCTCTCTCTCTCTCTCCCTCTCTCTCTCTTTCTCTCTTTCCCACACACGCTTTGTCTTTTATCTCCCCTTACTATCTCTATCCCCTCTATAACTATTCTTCTCACCATCTACATCAATCTCTCTCCTTTTTTCTCTCTCTCTATTTTGCATATTTTCCATCTCTCTGTAATGCTCTGTCTCTCTCTCTCTGTCTCTCTCTCTCTCTCTCTCTCTCTCTCTCTCCTTTTTCACTTTTCATCTCATTCCTTTTGTTATCTCTCAAATTTAACTCTTCTTTTTCTTTTTCTCCATCTTATTTCTTCTCCCTTAATTTTTCAAAATTAGGCTGATCCCACGCAAATTGATATGGATATAAAACAATGCCTCGTATACGTGTTTCCATGGAAACTTCTTTATTTTTCTTCTTGCAAGTCACTGCTTTCAATTATCTTTCACCAGTAGTGGTGTGCCATTTATGACTGGCGTAAACTGGCGTCTCTTCACCGGGGAGTGCGCTATTGACATCACGGCAACAACTATCGCTGCATTGACTGAGAAATATTTATCGGCTCTGAATTTACTATTTCCTCATGCTTGTTCCTTCGTTCAAATAAGATTTTTTTTTTCCAGTAAACTTACCACAGATGATGAAGCGAAAGGATATAATTATAAGCAAAAAATATTCAGAAGATGAAAACGGACTTCATTTCCTGTATTCCATGGGACATCATTAATTGAATCCCCTCTCTAATTCTATGAATACCCTTCTAACCTAATTAATAACAATTTATATTTGTTTTTCTTTCATAATTAATACCATATGCCTTCCTGGGGCGATACAATCTACCCATACCAGCATTAAGATATACACGTACCGGTAGAACATTGCATTTTAGGGTAATATTATATTGACTGAATCATGAAGCTCCGAGTGAATTTTGACGATCAAGTACCCACTGCTGACAGCAGACAATTATTTTTGGTTTATGAATGTATTTATTTTAATTTCGAATTTTTAAAATGGTTTTAAAGACTATCAACATGTTGTTAATACAAATTAAAACATCAGATTCGGAATTTGTCATGAATTGTTCATGCCTTGTGTTCAACACTCAAATGCAATTACAGTAAGTTTCCCGATTTTGTATTCTGTATCCTTTCTTTATCAACTCATACGCCTTATTGTAAAGCACCGTGACATATATTAATATTTTATAACTTTGATTGGTGCTATGTCCTAAAGTAAACCCAAAAGTTCAATTTTCGTTCATTTACTGGACTCTTCTTTCCACCATTATCTTTAATACCTATTTTTATTAAGATCCTTGGAAGTTGCCCCCAATGGCAAGGGGGGTGTTCCCCCATATAATTACCATTCAAATTATGTATCATACAATATAATGCTTCTTATATTGAAGAACACCCCCCCCCCCCTCCCAATCTTTCCTAAAAGAAAATAAATCGAAGCTCTTTGATTCAAATGTTTGTTTGGTTTTAGTTTGGTTTGGTTCGATTTATTTTTAGCATCACATTTATGCATGTACATTCAAAGGAGAAAAACACCATAGAAAGAATACTTGAAAACAGTATCTCATATTGCACACGCTGGGTATCAAATGATAGCTGTTGATGTTCATCTGTAGCGGGCGGTATGCTTTTTAAGTGAATGAATCAAAATTATGAGTTTGCCTAAAGTCAACTTGTCGCCTTCTGGCAGACTGTATAATATGAAGTACGGTATCGATGTTGTTTATCTAGTGTAAAGATACACTTCCTCACTTGAATAATTTAGTCGAAAATGTAATGAAAATTAACTTCGATCACAATATTTTGTCAGTCGGGCTTGTAATGTTCTTCGTTATCGCCCTCCCTTGGTCAGCGCCCCCTATGTTTTCTCTCTCTCTCTCTCTCTCTCTCCCTCTCTCTCTCTCTCTTTATCTCTTTATCTTTCTTTCTCTCTCTCTCTCTTTCTCTCTCTCTCTCTCTCTCTCGCTCCCCTCTCTCTCCCTCTTTCTCTCTCTAAAGGACACATTGTGGATATAATGCATATCTAATACTCCTATTCGTTTCCAAAACTTAAAGGTTATACATAATTTCCAAGTGGTAAATTAATTGTTAACTCATGTACTTTTTTAAGTTCACTCATTTCTATATGATTGTATGCAAACTTCCATATAAGCTGGTCATTGGGATCACGATGGATCTGTATTTGGAGAAAAAATGATTGAAATTAAACGAGCTTTGGTAAAAATGCATTTACGAGAAATTTCTATTATCACACATCACAACCTTTTAATGCTCCTCCTGCAAGTGATATATCAATGCACCAACATTATGCGCCAGCACGATTCGACCCGCTTTGGGGAGGTTTTTTGCCATGATGAATCTATGTTTGGTCCACATTTAGCAAGAGCCCATATTTCATGGCTTCTCGTCTAGTCCCCTAATGCAGCCATAGATCATCTTTATCGGGTGATTCATTCGTGTGCTTTACCAAGGAAAAAAACAAAGGAAAAAGTCCGGATACATTCGTGACGATGTTAACATCACGTGATCTGAATGTTTAATGTCATGTGACGTCTAACAGGATGAGCCTATTTCATTAAGAAATGATCGCTGTTTCAAGAATGCTTTTAGAATACATCATAGTTTATGCTTTTGAGGAAAAACATCAATCTTTCTTATATAATATCGTTCACAAAATAGGATATCATGTATTTGTCCATGGTAATATGGAAATAATTTCTTGTATATAAAGGGTGTTGTCCTTTTGCCTGAACATTAATGTTCCATTTTCCACACCAACATACTGGCTATTTCCTTTTAATAATCAAGTGAATAAAACATGAAATTTTAATTTACTTATGTTGAGGAAGATGAACAGATTTCCGTTCATCTTTTATACAAATAATTGTTCCTGTCATTATGTTATCATGAATAAGGTCTTTATCATCCTGAGATATTAAACCTGCACGGTTTCATTCCGTGAAAAGACATCATTTCTAAGATTATTGTCTTTATGCTGACGGCCATTATAAGTACGATTGTTTATAAGACGAAACCCTACAATTATCAAGTTCAGTTAAATATTTATCAGTCTAACTCTATCTTTTAGTTTTATTAAGAGTTGATAACCTGCAGAATTCTTAGTGTCTTTTTATCCTGGTGTTCATTTCATTTCAGCAAAAAGGTTTTAAAAAATAAAATAAAATGGAATGAGGGTGTTCATGCTGGTCACTGATACAACTGCAATTAATTTGAAGGGAAAAAAAGAAAAGTTATTGAAGACAGACTATATTTAAAAGTCACATATCAACAGTGTAGATTTGGGAATATGAGTAACGAAAAATAATGGATCCAAAATTGTCCCTACCAAAGCGTTTGCTTATTGGGAAACGTAGCTGAAAATTATGAAGGTAAATAGCCGGTATCGGTGAATCTAAAGAGGGCAATTTTGAGCAATTTTCCAACCTTACTTAGTATTCACCTCGTGAACTCCTTCTTTCAAACAAATGTTCAGAATCCGTACTATACCGTTTAACCCACATATGCATAATTGGATCAAATAGGATAGGCGGTGCAAACGGAATTTTATTTCCGGACATTTAATATGTAAACAGATCTTCGCCAATAAAGTAGCATGTTTTGTTTTTGTTTCGTCCACTTCACTGTCTGTTTGTGTAAGCCGATACGGGATTAAGTTGGAACTTCATAGGTCCAAATATTCTGAATGGCATGGAATGGTAAATATTCGAACAAGAATTTTAAATTCAAAAGGTCAAGTAGGCCTATATAGCATAAAAAGAAAACAAATTGGTATGGTCCTGTAGAAGACTCATGTACGGAAACGGAATAATGATTTATTCAATCTCTATTTAGATGAATTTACATATCTCTTTGAAACTGTTTATCCAAGCTAATGACAAAGCAATTAGTTGATTCTAAATTCATCGGACATATTTGCTCAATGAATGACGTCATATTTGACGTCACAGTTCAATGAAAACACAATCTCAAAGATTTCTAGTCACCAACTCGAGGGTAAATTCAATACCCTATTGTAGAATATATTGAAGCATTTTCCGATTACGTAATACGTCACAGAAATTTTTGAACGATGATGGACAAGGCTGTTGAAAATTGCTTTAAGTTTTGATTTGAATGAAGAGATGTTGGACTAGGACAGCTAGAGACAGAAGAGAAAGGAAATGTTATGAGGAGGGCTTTGTCCAACGTCTGGATGAACTATAGCCTGATAGATAGATAGATAGATAGATAGATAGATGTTGCCGCTGCGTAGAGAAGAAAAAGAGGGAGACTAAGAAGTTATAAAAGATGAAGAAATAAATGCCACGGACCATACCCAAAGGACAAGTGCATCCAGGAGAATAACTCTGGAGTAGGGGTAGTTTTATCTGGTTGGTCTTTTATTAGGCATGTTAGCAGCAGTTTACCCAGGTGATAATCAGGGGAGAGGTAATCAGGGGTGATTTTCATTATACATCATTGTTAAATAAAATTATGTGTGTACGATGCCTGACCACATAGTGCAACCAGAAAAGTGGAAAGAAAAAAACCAGAGACGGTGTGTGGCTTATAACACCATAATGAAAACAAAGCTACGCCCACAGTGTAAACAGACTACGAAGCCAACTTCTACGGGCAAAATTTAAAAAAACTGCGTGGATTCTATCTATCTGTATAGCCCAGGCATCACAACATGGTACAGACTGAAAAATGAATAATGATTTACATGGATAATCCTAGCTGACGTTATGTTAATACTTGCAACCATGAAACTGACACGAGACACAGCGATTTTCTGAATCCGACATTTGCATGGGTATGAAGCAATACAATCTAGCCAGCTTTGTTATGTATTTGATGTACAAGCGGTCATTTTCACCACCCTATCCTCATCCAACTTTCATCTTTGGTTTCTTACGACGGCGACGGCGTCTTTCATGCGTAATATCATCCTTGTCTCGCATGGCTGATTCTACTTTCATCGTAATTCCTTCAAAAAGGAAAGAAGAAGAAAAGAGAAAGCAATAAAAACAAGAAATACACAACCCGAGACATCTACTTGGTGAATAATTATATGGCGGAAATTCCGGTATACCGCCTACTCCAATGCATGTGAGACGGACATTGAACTCCATACCTCAAGAACAAGCCTCGTTCATCTTGAAAATCAGCTTCTATTTTAGTATTGTCGTCTGGGTTGTGGATTATGAACCGTCAAATGTAAAATCATCCACAATGCAAGAAGCAATGGATGGAAACCTAAAACAATACGTGGCAGTAGAGTCCTGTCGCCAGGCAGGAAACCTCAGTGAAGAGAGAAAGAGAGAGAGAGAGAGAGAGATAGGGAGAGAGAGAGAGAGAGAGGGGGGCGACGACATCGATGAGGGTTTGAGATCCCTCGTCATGTCGTCGTTGATCTAAGTTTGAAGTCTTCCACTGTCGACGCCATGTTTGCGATTTCTTTCATCCTAAATTTGACTAGAGGGAAAGAAAGACTTGAAACAAAGAAAATGGTAAGAGGGTAGACTTTGTTTAGTGATCAACAATCGTGTTTGTTTACTCGATGCACTTCACGATTCTCTGTCTCTGGTCGAATCTTGATGAGGGAAGGGGGTAATACCCGAACAGTCATGACTTCACTTGGATTGGAGAGAGAAGGATGATTAAAGAAAATTCAGCTTTATGATGCTCGCCTTTGAGGCAAAAAGATCTGATTTGTAAATATTACCAATTACCACCTCCCTTATTACATTACTCTCACGACAACAGATATGATTGCTATAAAAAAGCATCATCAATACCTTAATGCTACCATTATCGTCACCAGTTATATCGATAATACTACCATCACCACCATCACCATTATCACTAATGTACCATCATCGCCAACATTATCGTCACTACCATCATCATCATTATCACCATCACCATAATTAACATCATCACCATCATTACCATTATCACAATTATACCATCATCATCATTACCTTCATCAGCATTACCACCATCATTATTACCATCATCATCATTACTATCATCATAATTACCAACATCATCATTACCTTCATCATCATTACCTTCATCATCATTACCATCATCATCATCATTACCTTCATCATCCTTACTATCATCATAATTACCATCATCATCATTACCTTCATCATCATTACCATCATCATCATCATTACCTTCATCATCATTACCATCATCATCATTACTTTCATCGTCATTACCATCATCATCATTACTTTCATCGTCATTACCATCATCATCATTACCATCATCATCATCATTACCTTCATCATCATTACCATCATCATCATTACTTTCACCACAATTACCTTCATCATCACTACCATTATCATCATGTATTTAATAACATCTTGTATTACCAGTACGTGTTATCATTTTTTAATGTTTCGTAACTAATTGGAGAAAAAAACCTTTTCTTTTTCCATCAACCTATTTTACTTTTCCCCCTGCCCCAGATTCGGATCAGCCTAGGAGATCTCTTTAGATGAAAAACACGTTAATCACAATTTTGCTTTCATTTCACTTGAAAAGGTGGCAAGCCTACATTCAAAAGGAGGCTAAGTCTAAATTGAAGCGCGGTAAAGTTAATAATGAACTGGAAAATTATCCTAAGGACATTATTCTAGTTATATAAATTCTAACCTCATTTCAATTTTTGTGAAGTATTATGAAAGATGGAATCAAAACACATCCCATACAGCATGCTAGATATTATTTTCTTTGCTGTTGTGATGTTTAATACCCACAACCTCCACCGCCCCTGGGTTGCTTTGAGGGAGATCGAGAGAAAGATGAGGGAGATCGAGAGAAAGAGTATCAAGATGATATGACGCATTAATTAGTTTGTGAATTTTCTCAATAATTTGATTATTCCTTGTGTTCATGTGAAGCATCAATCATAACGGGGGGTTCGTGTAGAGCAGGTTAAAGTCTTCTCTTTGTTTCCGTGTCTATTCGGAGCATTCGAGCCATAGGGTCACCCTGGGAACTCCAGCGTGGCACGGAGCTTCATAACCAGCGTGTGAAGAGAGTTGGTGCTAGAACGTCTCAAATCCAGTTTGATGAGTCTTCTGCCAATTGCAAACGATGCGTCATTTACAGACGTAGCGCTGCGTCAGAGACTGGTGCGGTCTTTGACGCACTTTATCACGTATGCACTTATTGCTTTCATAACTTTTGATTAGCGTTGGCTATGGTGAAAATGAATCAGCGCCTCGTATGTAAATAGCATTTCATTATATATTTCTTACTCTACATTAATAATTGTAGTTGATTGATTGATTTATTCTATTTACCAACAGCAATACAGTAATACATTCCATACAATGTGTTTACATATACAACAAGAGAAACTATTGGTTGGTAAAAGGGGTCAGATAATAGCAAATGTGATAGTCAATAATCATCGACATCAAATGCTTTAGTAAGTCAGACAAACGGAACGTGCTGCCTTTTGAACGTGACATTCCGTTCAATTTAAAGCCCCACTCTTACGTGTCAGATGCTGTGCCGCCTAGGTCAAGACAGTTTGTAAAGTATCTTTATCTTCAAAACATGTGAATGAATTGCATATGTTTCTGACGATGGGGTCGAAAATAATTTTGATACCATTTAAGAGACAGCCACTGAGAATGCGGTTGTAATGTGATATCGGGCTGAGTAGATTATCCGGGGCTCCTTGATGATGTTGATAACCTTCGTTGTCATCCTACAATTATTGATTAAACGTCTTTTAAACTAGGTATTTGTAACACGATGGGAGCAAGTAGATCAAGAAGATCAATTGAACGAAACTAGAAAGGCTTTTGGCTCTCCTTCGTGATTTAACATTCAACTTATTAGTGAATAAATTGCATATTTCTGAATATTTACATGTACCATATTCCTGCGTTTTATCACATTTAGTTTCGCAGAGCAATAAATTCGGTCCCAGATAACAAACATTTTAAAGATAGAAGTTTTAGTAATAAGACGTGACCCATTTTGACGGGAAGATGCGATTATTTAATTCACCGTAGTTTGTGTCTCATTCATGGTAAAATTAGAGCAATGAAACACACATCAATATGTTCAGTCAGATCTCAAGTTTTACTGAATCACTTAAGTTCTGTTTCCATTCATATTATCCCTCGTTTATTTAAAAGGGCATTTATAATGCACTTTTCTTTCCAATCTGCTGCTGTGTATACATATACATACGCGCTTAGTTTCCTTTACTATTTATTTTTGGTTAAGGGCAATGTAACTTTGCACCACAAGTCATGCAATTTTAAGAGAATTCGGAATCTGTTGAGTAGGCTCACAAGTAATTCAAATAAAAGTACTACGCGAAAGAAAAGAAAAGCGGAAAAGGAGAGATATTAGTCACGCCTTTGCACACAAAGTATTATATTAATTATATTATGATATTCACTATATTTTGAACCATCCGACAGAAACCGACGAGGCTAGATCCTGAAGATGAATGATTAAAAGTCAATATTTTATTACTTCGTTCCAACACGCACCCATATACCCTATCGGCTGCGCGAGAGGCATTAGAGGAGCAGTCCTTATCAAATAAATTTATATCGTGATGAATATAACCTCTCTTTCTCTCTCCCTCTTTTTTCTCTCCTTATCTTGTGTATATGTGCCCCTTTCTCGATGCTTTCCTTTCTCTGTTTAGTTCATTTATATCAATCTGTGTTTCGCTATCTAAACACATTTTCATTCAGATTTGTTGGGAAGCGCATGAAATATTGGCGGAGAAGTAGGCGAGATTATTAGATTAATATCGGTTTAAATTTGCCCGCAAACTGACACGAGTTTACTTTAAATAGAGAGCGTTCGTGTAGGAGGTGTGGCCAATAGTTTTCCTCTTTCGCTCTCTATCATTCATCAGAATTATGAAATAGATTGTTGATCATCTGTCTTCATCTTCATCTCCATCTGATCAAAAATCAAGTCAACGGTGCTCATTTTCAGACGGTTATCATTATGTAGTTTGGTGCTTTATCATCTTAAATTATTGCTAAGTCTATGCATTTAAAGGGATCCGGTAACTTTGTCTCAGATTCTGAAACAAAATATTAGATTTAGCTCATGCTGCAATCATAATTACAAACCTTTAGGTCAGTCAGGAACCCATGACTTTTAAAAATTACAATTAAAATTACAAATGTTGAAAATCGTTTGCCAAACGGTTTTCATAACACTACAGTCTAATAGGGAAAACGAGTATGGTAAAAACCGGTCACTCAAAGATTTTTACTTTTTTGAGGCACTTCTTGATCATTTTGAAGCGCGATTTTTTAGGGCTTCAATATCATACCATATTACAGGCACTCATAACACGTAGAGCCGTACATCTCAAATTTTACATTGTTAAACAATGCCTTTAACAGGGGCGTCGCTAGAAGGGTGGGGATGGGGTGTGCATGTATATAGGATGGCACCCCCATTCACATTTTTGTACAGGCAAATCGCAAAAAAAAAAAAGATTACCTGAGCTTAGGGAAAATCCAATATATTTTAGTCGTTTCATAAATCACTTAATTTCGGAGTGTAATTACACCTCCTACGTGCTGAAATCTATTCCCATTGGTTGTACCCAAATCACTACTAGCATAAGAAGCGGATTCCACCTTCTTTGTAAAGAGAGAATTCAAACTTATGCATTTTCAAAAGCAATGCACTGACCACCATACACACTAATACTCTGCTATTTTATCTTTTCATCACCACGAGATCAAAAGATTATCTTTCTTTCAATATAATTGATAATACAGGGTTAGAAAACTAATGTTCTAACGTTTAACCCAACTATTTCATATAAAAGAATACGAAACACGATGTGTATTTGATGGTGACCGTGACTGGACGCTGCTTCATATTTTATTTAGCTCTGACCACGGATGACACCATTCAATGCCATGGTCATCTTACTGACCACTCTCACACCAACCAAGCATGACCAACTGACCAGCTGACTAAATCTAATAAATGAGAATGGCCGGCAAACGATAAACTGACCAATGGAGCAATTACTGACCAATTTAATTTCAGAGATGACCCTATACACGAATATCTAACTGTATTAGTGAATTTGATTAATGAATACTCTATTTATTGTGATAGTTTTGTCTTTTGGTATAGATTATTAGATCAGGGTTACCTCAATTTTAAGGTAATTGCAGTTTTATTTTGTTCTGTTCCTTTCATTTTGTATTTTAGTCAAGTAGTTGTGATGTAATTACAACATCATCTGAGAGCAGCAAACCAAGTCCACTCGCCTAATTGAGACTCTCCGTACTATTCACAAACAAAAGTAACAAAGTATTGCTTTTTTTATTTTGAATTGACTCTATTTTCTTCTGCAGCATACATATCAAATTACATTTCAGCGATACAACATATACAACATTATAACCATTTTTTTGAACGTGTACACAATGCAATAATAATAAAAAATGTTGAATTAAAACAAAATGTAACTGATAACACACGACCAATACTTATTCATTAAGAAACACAGGAAACAAACGAAATGTATGAAGCTCAACCTTGCCACTTTGAACGTGAATCTAGAGGACATGATATTGCACACATGGTAAGGGGCACGTTCTCGATACCAGCCTTCCACTTACTACCCACTTAAATCTTGCACCCATTTAACATCAATTTTCAGCTCGATTAAATTTGAGTCCTCCCTGCGACAATCAGCATGAATTGAGATGTCGGATAACAAGGTCAGTTCAAGATCATTATAACGTCATCATCACCACCAAAGCAATTGCCATATCTATAATTTAGCTATGCATCTGATGAGTTGGACTACTGAATACAGGTTTTCCAATCAAATCAATTTAGGCGCCTCCTTTTTTATTCAATTTCGTATCAAAGTTTCATAACCTTGTATATTTAATCGTCAATTTCGTTGTAAGTCATTCATTTTTTAACTTTGACCAATCAATATCAAATTGCAGATCCATTTTAGTTTTCTAAAATTCAATTTCGCCGTCCTCTCTATGACTCAATTTAGCAATCAGTTTGGTCAAATCGTCATTATTCGTCATAGGATTGTATGGTATCTTGAGATTTGCTATATACGATTTTAACACGTAATGCCATCCTTAAACCTGACTGTTTGTAACTGAATACGAATCTTGGTTAGAATACTCTGATATATTTTAACATTATCACAAGAATCAGACAATCTTTCTCTTGGAGAAATGGTTTCACTTTAGAAAATATTTTGAGAGTGTTGGAAATGTGCTTACACAAACATGATCATGTATTTTATGTTTGGTATTTTTTTATATAATATACTAATTTTGTCATAAATGTTTGTTTTTATCTGCCACAAAGTTTTTTTGCCGTGATGATTATTATCTGTGTTAAGCCATTATGTATGGAAATTATTTCTTAAATTATTTGTATATAATATATGGATATCCCGTATAATTTATGATGGAATTTGTTTTGAAAATAAAGAACCCTGTGGAAGGGGAAAAAATCTTTCTCTTGGGGGTAAGGGGTGGACTATGCATTGATGGTTCCATCGAATCCATGGATTTATTTTAAAAAATACTTTAATTTTCTTGCTTGTGAATTTGTTCATAAAAGAAAATCTATTCTGCACTGTCAATGTACATTCCAACCGTAAAAATCTCTTAGATCAAATTTATGTAGGACTACAATGTATATAAGGAAACGAATGAGTCAGCCAACATTAACGTGATCCATGCAATATCAGGTCATAAAGCCGTAATATCATATTCGGGAGATACATCAAGGAATGTTACTCTATAGCTCCGTTTCAAGACGGAATGTTCTCTCTTTTTCTCTTTCTTTGGACCAAGATGAGAACATCAAACATTGAGGGATGATGAATAAGAAGTGATAACATTCCATTTCTTGCTTATTGACCCCCTAAAAAGAATGTCTCCGACGGAGTGAATGACCGAGAATGGCAGCCCAAAATAGCCCCATTTGTTTGCAGACAATCTCCTCTCCAAATAGCTTTATATTTGATAAAGAATCCCCGCCAAAAGAAGGGTGATGGATTGAAGCATCACTCCTCTGGAAGAAGAAAGAAAAAAAGATGGAGTGAGTACCGGTAAGAGATGATTGGTAGTGAGGTGAATCCATGTTTATTTCTCTAGGTCGCACCAATCCGCCATGGATACAAATCCCTATTTGCTTATCCATTACGCCGCGTATATCCTCGATTGCTTGCCTTGAGTAGTCCCATCTATCAGAATTCGTGTAAGTTCAGCCGGTACACCCTAGTTTCTTGTTTGTCGCCTGTCAGTCCCCTCATCCTGGTCGCCTTGCCCGGAACCCCGTCACCGCAAGTGCTACAGAAGAACATGAAGTCTATAGACTTTGTCGTTACAAAAAAAAAATCCACTTTAGTTCCACAGTTCTGCCGGTATCTCCGCAATGTTACAGTTTGCTTTCAAGAACGAATTATTATTAGTATTATTATTGTTATGCATTATTAAAGAAGAATTGATATGCATAAACGACAATAAAGAATTAGGGGGTGCATTGTTTTACTGTAGCATTCATGTTTGTTGGGTGTTTTGTATGAGGTCAAGTTATACATTATCACGTATATGTTTAAAGATGATAACTTCTTACACATGGAAGACATCTTGATGATTCACAGAATGTTTGTCACGGAATTTTATCTGATAATTGACATATTTCAAAGATGGATCTAACAACAGGCATGCGTCTGCGGTGAACCCGTCTTTATAGGTGCATGGTAACGGGAGTGTGCCTAAAGTGAAGGACGCGTGGAGAAAAAAAAAACATGCAACTGGTTTGGGAGTCGGTCAAGAGAAGTAGGTGTGTGCATCGATACAGCCTACACCCCATCTTGGACCCACCACTATTTATTAACATATATATATTTCAACCACCCCATAAACACAATTAAACAAAACATGATTTCTTATGAATCTCAAACGTATCTATTTAGTATCTACCCATCTTGTAAACCCTATCTAAACCCTACCCTATCCTTCCCTCCTTCCCTCCTTTCCTCCCTCCCTTCTATTCCCTTTTCCCTCCAGCATTTTGCTTTCAAGAACGAATTATTATTAGTATTATTATTGTTATGCATTATTAAAGAAGAATTGATATGCATAAACGACAATAAAGAATTAGGGGGTGCATTGTTTTACTGTAGCATTCATGTTTGTTGGGTGTTTTGTATGAGGTCAAGTTATACATTATCACGTATATGTTTAAAGATGATAACTTCTTACACATGGAAGACATCTTGATGATTCACAGAATGTTTGTCACGGAATTTTATCTGATAATTGACATATTTCAAAGATGGATCTAACAACAGGCATGCGTCTGCGGTGAACCCGTCTTTATAGGTGCATGGTAACGGGAGTGTGCCTAAAGTGAAGGACGCGTGGAGAAAAAAAAAACATGCAACTGGTTTGGGAGTCGGTCAAGAGAAGTAGGTGTGTGCATCGATACAGCCTACACCCCATCTTGGACCCACCACTATTTATTAACATATATATATTTCAACCACCCCATAAACACAATTAAACAAAACATGATTTCTTATGAATCTCAAACGTATCTATTTAGTATCTACCCATCTTGTAAACCCTATCTAAACCCTACCCTATCCTTCCCTCCTTCCCTCCTTTCCTCCCTCCCTTCTATTCCCTTTTCCCTCCAGCATTTAAAGGTAAAGACCAGTATTGGAAACACCCCAATTTCAAAACATGAAATGGAAGCTCTTATTACCAATCATGTGAAAGAATATGTTTTGAATATTACATGACGATAAAAATTTTGACGGGAAACCGCCTACTAATTGATATGTTTGGTAAATTAGTATATCTATATACTGTTGAGAGATACAAATACACGTGTCGCGCACGTGTGTGTAGTCCCAGATACATCTTTCTGTGTACGGTGCTTCTAACTTCATGAAGACTTGGCCAAATTTCTTATAATTTTGATGATTCCAGAACCTTGCAGTACATCTATGCTAGATGATCAACCTTTTCTGATCGATTTCACAACGTTTCTTTCACTATGCAATTGCATGACCATAACTGGTCTTTAGCTTTAACTTTATCTGCATTGTCGGTATAATGGTGACAATCAGGGGCGGATCTAGCTTTTTGCTAAGGGGGGGGGGGTTGACCAAAGTAATGACGATGCGGAGCATCTTCCACGAGCCGCGAAGCGGCGAGCCGATTTTTTGGGGGGTGTTTATTTGAACCCCGTAAGTGATGTTTTCCTGGCATCTATTAACACAATGGAGACCATAAAAAGCAGTGCATGATAACGTCTTTTTAAATCAAGTAACAGTTAAATACACAGTTATATCCAGAGTTATCATGTGTTTGGTTAAGTTACCAGATGAGTTGAATATCTTCTCACAATATTTGCACTTGAAAGGGTTTCTCTCCAGCGTGCGTTCTTTTTTCTTTCTTTCTTTCTTTCTTTTTTTCTTTTTTTTTTTCTTTTTTTTTCCTTTTTTTTTTTTTTTTTTTTTTTTCTGGGCCGCCCAAGGGGGGGGGGGGTTTAAACCCCCTAAACCCCCCCCCCGTAGATCCGCGCCTGGGTGTCCTCTTGTTCTACGTTGAGTCTTTAAATAGTTTTAATTAAAAAACAAGATTTATGATTTAAAAAGAAAACAAGTAAAATCAGCACCTCATGAACGTAGGCCTACATCAAAAGTAGATGTGAAACGATTCCAAAGAGGGAAAGTCAGTTCAGTATCCGTTTAATAATTCAGAACTTTGGCATAAAAGTCAAATAAAATATTCACGAAACGTTGTATACAGGTCATTTATCTTAACAAAGTAACGCATATAGTTTCATCGTTTACTTTCATCGGTTGACTCCGCGCAGTGTATATTAATCTGTTCGATCATTTGAATTCAGGTGTTGCACGCCATACCCAGACGGGTCTCCCTCCATGCATGCATACTGTTACCTTGACCTGTGTCTATATATACGAGATACAATCATCATCATTTAGGTTTCTAAAGTCCATCAGGTGTCTGCTTAATTGGGCAGGTGGTGGTTCGAAACCCTTATCAATTATTATCATCCAATTTTATTATGAAGAAAAAGAACCTACATATAATTGGGGTCGGGTGTATTTTAGTGTAGGCAAGTGTAGGCGTCCATTCTCTCTCTTTCTCTCTCTCTCTCATTCTCTCTCTCTCTCTCCGTCCCATTCCCTCTCCTCCCCTATCTCTTTTTCTTATCTCTGCCCCCCCCCCCAAGGAATAACTCCTTATACAGTACACATGGCTTGTGTGCATGGAGTGTGGCAAATGAAGAAATTATAGTGTTGACTAAAATCTCACTAAATGGCATTATTGCCTTGCTGGGAATCGAACTGCGGACCATAATTATGATCCACATTGCAGTGACACGTCCACTAGACCTTGGCGCCTCCTTGGTACACGCGGTAGTTTTATTTTTTAGTTAGGTCCTTTGCCAGTCTCGTCGGTGTATCTGGAGAATCAGCTAGCCATTCAAACCTTTGAAATGTTTTGAATATCAATATTGTGTTCGTCTATTGTAGGTCTAGTATCGGTTTTAGTCTTGGGTACTAGTTAACGATCCAAGTCTATTGTGATTGTTCTGAGTTATTCTATTGTTCCGTCTGTTGTCGGGCCAATGTCTGTCCCATCGGTATGACTCGGTTATCAGTTAGCATTCAGTCCTTAGAATGTCTTTACTAATTCTTGTTTCGGTCAATGGTCGATCTGGTGTCGCTCTAATGTGGGAAGACGCACATGCCCTCGGTTCTACATACGGTTCAATGGTAGTAGAACTAGTAGTAGTAAATCACATCCCAATCCACGGTTATCGATCAAGGATGACAGAAGCTGTGTGTTGGTATACATCATGTTGCTATGGCAACGGCAAATAAATAGAGATGTGGGCAGTGATTCAGTTTGTCAAGATCTGGTTTTGTAGGCTGCAATAGACTTGCGAAAAAGTAAATTTATGATAATCCGAGGTTTCAGATATTTATTGGAATTTGCACTGGCATGTTTTTAAAATACAGTTTGTACTATACAATGATAACGTTAAACATAAAAGGTTCTAGGACAATTACCCCCTGGACAATCACCACCCGGAAAACTACCCCCAAGGACAACCACCCCGAAGACAATTACCTCCCGGAGATTATCCCCAAGGACAATTACCCCCCCTGAAAATCATTCCCTTAGACAATCACCACACCCCCCCCCCTCCTCGGACAATTACCCCCCGAAAAAAAATCTGCTTTGAGTAAAACCAAATTATTATCAGAGTGGACGTCCCCATTAATGAACCTCGGGGTAGTTTTCCCAGGGGCAACAACTCTGATACGAACAACAACAAAAAACAAAAAATACCGTTAATTTTCTTATTGCCATACCCATCCCTAGAGCTGAACTATTAAGTCTTGATATTGAACATGTCATTATGCGAGTAAATAATTATGCGGTGAAGGTTTTTCCCAAGATCCCAGGAGGAATTTGTATACGTATTATTCATGCTTTTTCTCGATTTTATAATGAACTTTGATGAATATAAGGAAGGGTCCGTAAATATTAATAATGCATGAAGCGAAATCACAAAGCTTCGAATTTCCTTTGACCGACAATGAACTCAATAATGCTTTGTTTGAATCGAAATGACAGTGAATACAATAATAATTCCTTTTTAATATATGCGCTTGACCGTCCTTGCATAATGCAACGAAATATAATGGGAGTTCTGTTGTTATTTCTCATACGATCTATTTTGTTCTTTAAAGGCATCGTTTAACAATGTTAAATCTGAGATACATGACCCTACGTGTTATCAGGCCCTAGAAAATTGCGCTTCAAGATGATAATGAAGAGCCTCAAAAAAGTAAAAATCTTTGGGTGACCGGTTTTACCATTCTCATTTTCCCAATAGACTGTAGTGTTATAAAAACAGTTAGGAAAACGAAAAATTAAATTTCGATTTCCAATCATAAATATCTTGATAACCAGACAGACGATCGGCTTGTAAAAGTCATGGGATTCCTGACCTAAAGGTTAATATTTATGATTGCAGCATGAACTAAATCCAGGATTTTGTTTCAGAATCTGTGGCAATGTTACCGAGTCACTTTAAGATCAAACTCATATATAAAGAAATCGTTCCCTCCTGTCTTACGATCTTACTCCTGTAATATTGTTTTATGTCATTGTATTTGTCTTTGCTTTTGTAGATGGATACAACTATTAGACTAATTTTGGATTGAATTCGTTATAATAATCATCGGTGAAAGTATTCTAAGCAAAGCCGAGTTAAGCATGAAATTGAGTAAAAAATCATTTGGCTTTAGAAAGACCACAGAAATAAATGAAAGCTTTGTCTGCTTAAGTTTAAGGCTAAACTTGTTTGTAGAAGATTGTAGGCGTACAACCTTTTATTATATCAGACTAGTGCATGTATGTCAAAGTTATTTAACGGCAATTATACGTTTTTATAAGAGCTTTGATTGAATAGTGTGAACGCTGACAAATCGTTTACTTATACTTTTAAAGGTGGATGGATGAATTTCGAAACGTTTGAGCTCATTATCATGAACTCCTCCCTAGACGGATAAACCTTCGTCTCCAAAGAGTAAATATATTCATATCTTGTTTTAATTTCCTTAATAATAACACAAGGATCAATAAGGAGTTATATAAATAACCCAAACAGGAAGAAAAGAGCACGCGAGTATTTTATCGAGATATCACTTAACTCTATCTATAGATCGAGACACACGTAAGAATAATCAGGATGAACAGATATTTGACATATATTTTGATGAAAAATAGCATGCCTGTGTAAACTACTCCCCCTTCTCTCTCTCTCTCTCTCTCTCTCTCTCTCTCTCTTTCTCTCTCTCTCCCTTTCTCTATTTCTTTCCCTCTTTCTTTCTCTCTCCCCCTCCATCTAACTATCTCTCTTTCTGTATCTATCTCTCTCTCACCCACTTGTCTCGGTCTCTCTGTCCCCCTCTTTCTTTCTTTTTTTCTCTCTCTCTCTTTCTCTCTTCCTCTCTCTCTCCCTCTTTCTCATAATTTGTATACGATATCTGTTTCATTTATCTGAAAACCAGAGAAGTTCAGGTTTCAAACTCTAACCAGATATTTTTTATAATATTAATAATAATAGTTCGTTCTTATATAGCGCATTTCAGGACCGCAGGCCCTCTCAAAGCGCTTTACAGATATATATTATTACCCCGGTCATCGGATTCAGGCTTACCCGCACACAATGTATGCACATTGTCCACTCCCTGGGGAGCATTCCAGCCAGGCGTCATTTTTACAAGTGCACACTTGCTCATCTAACCACATTAACTTTCGGATCCAATACAACATAATTTACATGTAGATAATATATAGATAGATAGATAGATAGATAGATAGATAGATAGATAGATAGATGGATGGATGGATGGATGGGTGAATGGATGGATCGGTAGATAGATCGATAAATAGATAGATAGATGGATGGATAGATAGATAAATGGATGGATAGATATATAGATAGATAATAGATAATAGATAGATAGATATACAAAAATATTAAACAAAAGACACAGATACTGACATAATGGTAGAGGTGGAGAGATAGGGGCTACTGGGTTACCATATATTTTGCATGAAGGGCTCTTATTAACCAAAATTCTAGCACCTTGCTAGACAGCTGCCATCAGATCAGAAAGCGTGACCAATGATATCGGCTCACGTCAACGCCACCGTCATCGTCGGTATAACACGGACCATCGGGTCTTGGTGAAATGGTGACTGCCACCGTTATTGATTTATAGAACGTTTTCAAAAGATCAAGTTATAGATTTTGGGAATGAAATCAAGAATGCTTTTAGCTTCATTGGCGCCTTTGAACATTTTTATGAAAAAAATATGGCGCATTGTAATTTCTAGGAACTCCCATCAGCATCAGAAACAGCAAAATTATTATTACGAGTTTTGATCATCTTTATCAGTGGTTCTATATATAGTGGGTTTTTTAGATTTATATTTTTGTATTTTAAGGCTCGTCTTAGCAACCACTTATTTTTTCTTCAAATTTCACTATTATCCTTTACTATTATCACGATCACCGTTACTAGGATTACTTCCACTATTTTTAAATAGATCAAGATATTAAAATATAGTCATCACCAAGTTAAAAAAGAATCACATAATGTTGTTTTTGTAATCAATAATAATTTATATATGTCAAAATCTACTTTTCTCAAGGAGTTCGCAGGGCCCATATATTACCCCCCCCCCCCCCCATCCCCACTTAGTGTTATTTAGGGTACGTATATGCGTGTTCCCTCCTTTTGAAAACACCCCCTAAGTCCGGTGTGTAAAGTCAATTTTGTGTATGTACGAGCCGGACTTTGGTGCGTGAAAAGTGCCCCTTTACCGGACATTTTGGTAACACGCATGCGGTCATTCCGACCATGGAGTGGGGGGGGGGGGGGGTGGGATATTATGATGGCGCTCCGTTCCTTAACTGTACTGCCACAGTCATGTCCGATTAAAAAATGATGATTTTGAGAAAGAAAGGATGATAATGAAAGGTTGCTCGACCCGTCTATGAATCACATTGTCGAATTCATGATTTAAAGAGAAGGTTGAGTTCTGGGAAGAGGTGAAAAATAATTTGTGAGCATTACTCATTCTTATTATGCAAGTGTGGAAGAACATCAGTTAAGACATGTTCCCTGAAAAGCATGGCTCTTCAAATGCCTTCATATTCTAAATATGCATGAAACATCGTAAAAATCGGGGGGCCGGCTTTTTACGCCACGTGTTCGTGTAGTCCCATATACATATTTCTGTGCAAGTGTTTGTAACTTTACCAAGACTTGGCCAAATTTCTTATCATTTTGATGATTCCAGAACCTTGCAATACACACAAATTCTTATATGCTAGATGATCAACCTTTTCTGGTCGGTTCCACACCGTTTCTTTCACAATGCAATCGCATGACCAGAACTCAACTTCATCTTTAACGAAAACGGACTTGTGAGCTAGAATTGTCTATACTAGGGCCGTGACATTGACCATGACTTATATCATGGCATGTCTAAAGAGTCAATGAATTAACTCTAAATTCGCCCACCAGTTCAAATGTTTTCGTCATCGTTAATTCAGTGTTTTTTAACTTGTTAAAGTTTCTAATACTATAGTCCAACTGATATCATGGATATGCAGACTTGTGTGTTTGTTAAAAAATCATTTTAATACATGTGAAAACTGGGCAATTTACTTATCCAAATACCATTATAACGTTAATGAAATTAAATCATCTTATTTCATCAAGAGATATCGTAATTAGTTATTGTTACACAACCGTGAGCACATTTTAAGACTTATTTGTTCTTTAATAAAAAATAATACTCAAAACTCTTTGATAATGTTAATCCTTTATGAAAGCCAATGAATACCCTTTACCCCCCCCCCCTCCCCCAATCATTAGAATCGGTGAAAACGCGATCTTAAAAATAGGGGTACAATCTCGAGATGAAAATCTATTCAATTGATATGAAGTGTATCTTCATTATTAACAATGAAGGTCAACCGTGTGCAAAGTTTACTCAAGCATAGACATCTCAAAATGAAGCTTCAGAATGCTCATGTTAAGACTTTGTCTCGAACTTAAAGTCGGCTTCTGCTGTGAGCAATCACTGTAAAGAAAAACATTATTAGAAAATCATCTTTTTTTTATCAAATTTCAACCTTTGGTTCTTAAAAGACAATTTTTGAGGGGGATGATTCGCTTGCGGTCATGCGCAGCGGCCCGAATAACAGCGCCTGTTTTCTACATCAAGACCTCCTACTAATTAGAAAAATATTTTTCTTCTTTTTGACAGTAATTGATTTGATTTCATCTGTACGTCGCCCTTCATGACCCATCTGTTGTTTATGAGACTGCTCTGAAACAGAAGAAATGTTATGTTTTCTTTTGGCGTTATCATAATGGCTTGCATTCATTAATGAGAATATACTTCATCATGTTTTTTTGTTTAATTTTTTTTTGGTTTAATTTTATTTGTACATGATTAAAAAATATTTTCAGAAGAACATGAAAAAAAAAATTTTAAAGTCTGTGCGTATTTTTTTCAAATATGTATTTTTTCTTTTCATGTCACAACAAGCACTTTTTTAAAAACAAATATGAATGTCGTGCCAGGATTTAATCTATTCTCAACGTCTTATTTTGCGCCTCACTCCTCTCCATGAGGAATTAAAACAAACTTTGCAGCCACTTCAAGTCTATCTACCGACTCAAAATTTGATGAATCTACTTCTCGGCTCCAAACTAAAATCGTGTGACTCCCAAAGCGGACGATCGCGTATGCATCATCATCAAATGGAGAAACCTCCTGATAAACTGACTTGTTTTGTTTGTTGTTTTGAAACAATTATGAAATAAGAGATGAGGTCTGATCTGTCGACGTCAGTTGTTAAAGTTCAGGGCCCTTCGTAATGATATAAAAACAATGATATTACTGCCCGTCTCTATATTCATTTTGCCATTATAAAAGCTTACTTAAGTCCAGAAAATGACGGACAGCGGGGACTAAACTCAGACCATCCACGGGGGTCATTTTTGTTTGATTTAGATTCATCTTGATGACACAATTTTTTGCCTTTTAACCACGTTTCACTTTCAGGTTTCGCAATGGTCCTTAGCGAGTTGAGCTCTGAGCCTTGTCAATTACAGTCTCAAACCGCCCATAAAATTAACTGCTATGTCACAATCTACCCCTGATCATCATGCACACCACTAAACTCCATCGTGACTTTATACTGTCTGAGTGGGGTCCCCTGGGGGCCGATCTACTGGCCAGTTGAGTAGCACACGTCGAACGGGGTGCCTCGAATTTATTGGTTGCTTTAGTTTTCATTTATTCCTCTCACCATGCTTTTTTGTCCTAGCTTTTCCTCTAAGTTCAGCTTCGCCATCAAAAGCGCCATCACCATAGTGGGATTTAAAACAAGAAGCATACAGAGAGAATGGAAAAAGGAAACACAAAAAGAAATAGGAAGGGGGAAGGTATATGATAACAATGTAGAAAGAATAGGTGAAAATTAAGAGGAGGGATATGGAGCGAGGAAGAAGGGGAGGCGAGAAGAGCGATGAAAGAGAGTAAAATAGAGAGAATATGACAAGGAGGATTAAATAGATATCAAACTCAGATTCGTATAAAAAGAAATTAGTGAGTGAGAAAATGGAAGATAAAAAAGAAGAAGAGGGGGGGGGGAAGGAGTAAGAAATGGGGTGAGGTGGTAAAGAGGGGATAAGGAGGGAGCGCAGAAGGAGAGTAAAATTACGGGAAGGAAATATAAAGTAATTTATTCAAATATCAAGGTTCGATTTGCTCATAGCTATAGTATATCCCCTGTGCAATAACAAAAAGAGCTTTAGAAGAAAAAACAAATGCATGTCAATTCATGTACTACCATCACCATAAAAAAATAACATTTTCTTTTTTTAACCTATTAATGATTTCATCATTAAATGCAAGCCAATTGTGGCAATTTATCAGCCGAATGCATGTACTACCATCACCATAAAATACATATTTTCTTTTTTTAACCTATTAATGATTTCATCATTAAATGCAAGCCAATAGTGGCAATTTATCAGCCGAATTATCGTTGCTATGGTTACTATTTTGGTACGACCAATTAGATGATGAACAAGTCATTAATTTCTTGATTGACAGCCCAATTATGGTTGCAAAAGGCCCACTTATGAAGCGGAATAATTGGGAGGGTATCGAGGGGAAATTGTTTTAGCCCGATCTGTGCTGCTGCATTGCACCTATAAAACCGGTTAAACCAATTCTTTATTGATCGTTATGAATATCGTGCATTGGCGGTTAAGCGGGGTCATCTAGGAGGTTACAATGTCAACATTATTGTGACTATAATATCAATGACATGTCTTAAACTCCACTGTGAAGATTTAACAGAATCTGGAAAGAAAAGGGTAAAAATGTAGCTAACATGTTGTCAATTTACACCTTGTTTGATTGTTAATGATCGTTTATTCCTCGTTGTGCATTAAGGTTTTTTTGGAAAAAATATTAAGTTGATGGAGAAGCTGGAGTATAATAGTGAGGCAAAGTGGGAATTGATGACACGGGTCGGGCATCGCTGGTTATAAGCAAGCGTTAGGCGTTTTTTTTTTTTTTTACGAGAGAACAACAAAGTTATCGGGTGAGATTGAGGGAGGGGTTGTATCATCTCCTTTTCACCTGTAATCCCACGAAAGATGCATCTCTTTCAAACTCATTATATTTTGTGCATGTTGAACAGTAATGCTACATGATACGATATTCATTATTTTGCACTCAACTTCGTGTAAACAAACATGGAATTGAAGTATACGAATGTCGACATCCGTCTGTTTCGATACATATTATACAGACTACAGTATGTGATATGAATAGACCCATTCAGAAAACCGGCGCCGCTTGATTTTTAAAAGCCATTTCAGAAAAAGAGTACATGCGTAGAATACGGTCGATTCATACATATCATAAAGCACCCGAAATTGTTTTGTAATCCGGGTGTGAGTGCTCGTTGTAAGCTTCTTATTGTAAGCCTCCTTCGCAACACTAATATATTTTATTTTATCGATGGTGCTGTAAACAATGCGGCGGAACGATGCCAAGTGCAGCTTTTAGACACTAAATGGTTGGGTAAAAGCTAGGGCGTCGCTATGGGGATGGATGGGGATGTACTGCCTGCACCCCTCCTGACAAAACAGCATATGAATATTTGGCGACCAAATTATTGTTTATAAAAAAAAGAGTAAAATTAAGCATAACAAATGTCCTCCCCTCTCCCCCACCCCCACCCCCCCCCCCCTAAAAAAAAAAATTAAAAAAAGTAGTCTTGTTGACCCCCCCCACCCCCCGAATACTCTCCCGAAGGATACGCCATTGTCACATTCAACATGGTTTGACAGGGGTTTTGGCCAGAGCCATTGTGAATGGTTATGATATCAACACGACGAGAAAGGAGGTCGTTTCTTTCTAGTTCAAAGTTTCATCACTGATAACCAGCAATGACCCTATAAATGGTATAGTGTCACTACCCAGAAATACATACAAATTTAAAGTTATATTCCAATCCTTGATCTTTCAAATGTTATTAATGCCTGTACTGCAGGGGCTTCTAGTGGCGTTTAAAATTCTGGTATCTGACGCACATGTAAAGATCATTAAAACTTTCTTGATTTGTGAAAATGTGGTCTCGTACGTTTCTAAAATAGAGATAAGAACGAGGGGGTGCGACGTAATGGAATCCCTCTTTGTGTCGTGGTCGAGTGGATACGTCGCCGGACTGTCGATCACAAGGTCCGCGGTTCGAGTCCCGCCGCAGCACTAATGTCCTTTGGCAAGACATTGATCTACATTCGCCACACTCAACCCAGGTGATGTAAATGGGTACCTGGCAGGAATTAATTCCTTGAAATGCTGGAGCGCTGTATAAACGGCAGCTAGGCTAAAGTCGGGGTATTAATAAATGCGCCTCGGAACAGAATTATCTAGATAGACGGCGCTATAGAAATGTTTATATTATTACTAGTAGTATTGTTGTATGTTTGATATCCATTACGGATATCAACCCAATTCTTTGCAGCATACCCCACCCCCTCCCCACAAACACACCGTATTATACCTTGAGCATAGACCTATTTCCATAGCGCTGTTTAGTTAATACTTGGAAGCATTAGACGCGGTTTAAGAATCAGGGAAAAAACTAAATAATCCTTCTTAAACAGTTTCGTTCATGCTCAGAAAATATGACGCTAATGTGACGTATCCTCTTCTAATATTACAACAAATTTTGTGGCCAGTTATTGTTCTGTTTTTCTGTTACGTTTCGTGTTCCCGAATATTGTAACCAAAAAAAAAATCATAATCATAAATAACGCGTTGTCAGAGGATCAAAACATCGCCATTTTTAACTATTCAGACTTTGAAATGCCATATTGGAAGATTCACAAATTGACCAACAACGATATCGCGAATCCCGGCACAAGACTAATGGTTTATCATGTTTATTTGAATGGAACTGCCGAGCGGTTCACTTGAAATGAAAGCTCTATCATTACCAACAAACATCCGACATTTAGCCACAAACCGGACATGAAACATTAATGATCATTAAAGACAACATTCATTCCAAACATTTCACATTTTAACCGCATGATGGACACCAGTATGGTTTAACATTAATAAACATTGAAGACTACATTAATTCCAAACATTTCACAATTTAACCACTTGATGCAAGTATGGTGAAACATTATCCGCTTTAAGAACCGCTATACTCCTCAATCAACTCATGTTTAGCATGACGATCAATTCTTTTGTAAGACAATAAGTTGTGGTTTGCGATTTGATATGCCTCCGTTTGAACCTTCTATCCCAAAAAATCACATAAATATTTGAGAAATCAATTTTCTCTTATTTTACTGTTATGTTTCTTTACTCTCTTGATGCAGAGTAGTGGAAAACCACTTTTAAGGACTCATAATTAGGGATCACTTTGAAGATGAATCCATTCCAAGTTATAATGGAATATATAACTCAAATATGAACATATCTGTTATCAAATCTAAATCCCATAAAACCTATTGGACAGGCACGTAGCCACGGGGGGGGGGGGGGGGGGCCCTTACATTTCCAAGATCGGTTGAACTTTTTTAGACCCCTTTTTTGACCTCGATCGATGTATGTGCCCCCCCCCCCCCCCTCCCCAAACATCGAACTCTGGCTACGTGCCTGCTATTGGAGCTTTAAAAAGAAGGTTGAGTTCTGGGAAGAGGTGAAAATAATTGGGAGCGTTATCAATGTTATTATTATGCAAATATGGAAGAAAATCAGATAAACCATGCTCCCTGAAAAGCATGGCTCTTCAAATGCCTTCATATTCTAAATATGGCATGTAACATCGTAAAAATCGGGACTGATTTTTTTACGCCACATGTTCGTGTAGTCCCATAATTACATCTTTCTGTGTACAGTGCTTGTAACTTTACCTAGACTTGGCCAAATTTTGTATCATGTTGATGATTCCAAAACCTTGCAATACACACGAATACTTATATGCTATAGTTGATCAACCTGTTCTGATCGATTCTACACCGTTTCTTTCACAATACAATCGCATGACCAGAACACAACTTCATCTTTAAATTTATTGGTGACCAGTGTATTGATATTTTCACTCCCCGACTGTAAACCTCACTTTATTCAATACACTCAATGTCAAGCGATGTACAAGATGGCAAAGGCTGTTTCCCACGTCATACATATTTATAATAAGAAGCACAGGCGAGAATAAATCAAGTATGTCTTAGTTCATGTTTCAGCTGGAGACCGTCTGAAGGGCCATTTTATTAGAATAAGTGTCATTTTGAGTGTTTCCGTTTCTCAGAAATGAACAGGAAAACTCATGTATTTTTAATTCCAATGGCATAAATGACGTTTAAGCGAATCATGATGCCTATATTACCCCGGGCAACTGTACACTTGCATTGGTGATTATATTGTCCGGGTGGGCAGTTATCAACGTGGTTGAATATCCCAGGGAATTATTGTCCGAGTTGGGAGATAGTCCGGGTCCGAGTTGATCAGTTGAAGTTGTTTAGGATGTACATGATTGTCCACGAATCCCTTCAAATGATGTGGAGACAAGTTAGGGGAGTGGTCATTGACATTTAAGGTCTATATCAATAAAGGTATGATGGGTGTAGACTGACCATTCTGGAGAACAAACCAATGGGGTAGCTACTAAGGTACATGCCCCCCCCCCCACTCCCACCAAATGACTCTCAAAATAAGAGAAACAGGCAGACTGAGAGAAATGAAGTGGGGAAGAAAATGTGGTAAAAGTCACCTCAAACCAATGTGACACACTCCCTCTTTAATGTTACATTCCATTAACTGAGCCTGAGACCGATGATACCCCCGCCTCATGATGGTGACCCCCCCCCCCCCCCCCCAATGTAAGGACCTACGCTACGCCAATGATGCAATTGGATGGTAAACTACTGACACTTGGGACGCCAAGGTCTGCCTTCAAAGAAATAGGAAAAATAGGACTTGGAGGTTTAAGCACTTTATACTCGAGACTGAGCGGTCCTCCCTAAGTAAAATGAGAACCTCATCATAAAAAAGGACGAAACAGACGTCATAAATTGTTATAAATACATGTGCATGTGATTATGCGACTAAGGAAATAGAACGAGGTTACTTTTTTATACGGAATTGTACTTAAACTACACCCTGTTAAGTGTTTAATACCCGTCGACTTTAATTCAGTAGATTCCTAATTTTAACAAAGAAGATGGACTTAACAGAATGAACAGTAGACCTACTTTAAAGTTAAACCTATTTTTATTTCTTTGTTTATTTTTTCTTCAAGTGACTGACAAACAGGGGTCAGAATCCTTTCTAGAGAGAATGGGAGTAAATAGCTTGGCAGCCCCGTGAAACTTGAACGTAATTAAAATGCTATTTTCATACTGTGTCTTTAAACGGAAGTGGCGTTACACTGGCTCTTTCTAATGGTGGATATATAGGAGGTTATCCAAGGTGGTTCTGGGTCCGTTGAAAAATCTTGAGAAAGTTCGCCCCCACATCCGGAAAATGTTGTCTCGTAATAAAATATTCTACGATGATGCTTGGGAGCAAATTTATGAGGGTAATATGTTCTTTTCGGGAGTGCAGATAAGTCATCAGCTGAGAGATCTGCGTCTCTTTTGATCAAAACAGCTAATAATAAAGCAAGATCGCATTTTTATTACAACCGCGGATGACGCCGTTTCGCGCCAAAATTAGACAATACATAGTGCGACGTGTACTAAAATGTATGGATGCCGAAGCGAGAGGGTTAAGCACCATGAAACAATTGGACGAGTTTCCCCCTTCAGGAAAGTGATTTATAAACAAATCGATGTCGAAAGGTTAATATCGCTAGCAACCTTTATCATTCCAATTAGGGCTACCGTTTGGGATTTCGACAAGTGCCATTTGCCTCATTTGACATCATAAAGGGGTGTTACTCCGCTCATCTCTAACCCGAGTGATTTAGTTGATATCACCCATCAAAAGTTCACCCTGCACTCTATATCCATTGCCTCCTGCCCACTTTCAGTTTCCATTTCCACAAAGTACATTTTTGTTTTCAATCAAGGAAGCATATCACGGCAGCCTGTAAGATACAGGTCTTGTCATTAATTAGAGTACACGTTGAACAAAACATCCAAAACAATGCGATATGATATTTCTGATAGGTACTGTATCACTTTCAAATTAATGATAGATGATAATTTCATTTGTCTATGGTACTCACATGTTCCTATTGTTCTTTAGAAAAGCTATGATTAATTCCAAGGTAAGGGATCTTATTTAATGACAGATACGCTTCTGTATAAGCAACATGATATCACCATCTTTTTGCCGTATGGACAAAAACAGCGGCATGATTCGTCTTCAGTGCTCTATAAAAATAATAATATTAATATTTATGTTCCCTTTTTTTAATACGAAAAGTGCCCGAAGTTAACTACTTTTACGATCATCAACCTACTCGTCTAAATAGTTATTTGGGTACTCATCAACATTGTAATATTCTGCTATTGCTTTATATGGTTAATGGTTTCTTTTACCTGACGGTTTCTTTTACCTGACTACTAAGAACTTATGTATGGGATGTTTGTGAGTAAGCAACCAGGGACCGACAGCTTAAAGTCCTTTCAGAGGGACTTGGTAATAAGGTTTAATGCCTTTCCAAAATGCACCAGCACATCGACTTGTTTTCGAACCCGTGATCTACTGATTACAAGACTACTGCTTTACCACTAAGCCATCACGCCTCCTCGTTTATTCCAACGCCTGTAGTGACCATTCGTATATTCTAATCATTTCCCGACACATGTCCAATGGGATGTATTTCGTGGTCAGATGTACTAACGACCGGTCTAACGAGTGTTCGAATTATAGGTCCTCCTAATGGACGCTAGGCGGGTAGGATTATAAACTCATTAAGTTTCACTCAAAATGAGTGGTCGCTAATATGCCAATTTAGAGTGAAAATTCAATTTTTAATGAAAAGTGAGACTTTCAGACAGCTTATTCTAAATGCAGGGTATTTCCGTTGTAAGCTAAGGCATCACATTTCACTCTTTTAAGATACAGAGATAATAGTAATATATAATTTATCGCATTTGAATTTACCTCAGGCAAGCCTTCGAGAAAGAAAGGCGATAAGGCTGATGCTTGGTCTCGTTCACACCTACGTGTTTTTATAACCACGTATTCTTCGCGTAGGTCGGGTGGAAACAAAAGCCAAGTTTATATATTGCCAGTTTTTGCGAAGCTATTACCGGTCATGCATTCTTGATCCCGCTGCATTATAATGACGTAAGTAAGCAAGTTGTGTATCTACGGAGGGGATTACCCGAATTGCCTTGCTGATACCAGGCAGCTTCACCATCATCTACCAATCAAGGCAGGATCAGAATCGAAATTGTTTTCTCGGTCCCAGTGGTGGGTTAACTGGTGTATAGAACCAGGTCCCTATTGGCCAGCCAACAATCTCGTTTCTCGCCTCTCTCTCTCCCTCAAATCTATTTATTGACTTATCAATCTTTCAAACGGAAGGAAAATGAAGGGTTGTAATTAGACTTGGATATAGACACACCGCAAGGCTGTGCGTAGTGGTCAAGCAATAGGTCTGCATGTTCACGCTGGTAGCAGTGAGGGAATTACCGCATCCTAAATCTATTACTCAATTAAATATCATATGCAAACGACATTGGCAATTAATCAAATTATGAAAAGAAATGTGAACAATTATGGCATATATCTTGTAGGTTTCTCTCGAATTTCATCCTATTGAAAATTGCAAAGGTTGAAGAAAAAATTCCCAAAGAAAGATGGTAAATCATTGTATTGTTTCAATTTATTCAATCTACGAAAATTAATATTATTTATAAAATACGAATTTGTACATTTGGCAAACAAGTGTCATCACCGCTTGTACGGTATATTGTCATTGAGTTGTAGTTGTAAACACTTTGATTTACTAATAGTAATAATAATAATAATAACAATAACAATAACAATAACAATTCTACTGATTCTACTACTACTATACGACTACTACTACTTCTACTACTACTACTACTACTACTACTACTACTACTAATATGAATGAAAATGATAATAATAATAATAATAATAATAACAATAATAACAATATCAATAATAATAGTGTGTTTTTGTATAGCGCTCAAGCATGTCAAACTTGTCCAACACTAACCAGTTTACCTCACCTGGGTCGAGAGTGGCAAATGAAGATTAATATCTTGACAAAGGACGTTAGTGAAGTAGCAGGGATTCCAACTCCGTCCTCTGTCCGGGTAAGTGGATAAGAAATGCCTCTATAATTCAATTGTATTCAAATGTTCAGGGAAAACGAAAAAAGCGGGTAATATGTTGTCAAACTATTCGATAAGCGACTAACTCGCAGACGATTTCACATGCAAATCACGTAATAATTTGAAGAAAGTTACCATGTCAGATTATTCATTGATTTGCCATGCCCTCCCTCCAGCTATCTGCGTGACTGCCTCCATATAACTTTCACACTTCATGTTTTAATCTTGAGAATTAGGAAGGATACCTCGAAGCTATATAGATCAATGAAACGATTCCCACTAAGAGGTTATAACGATCTTAACGAGTGGGAACAGGGGATTCAATGACACTGATTTTAGAATGGCTTTGCCAGCGGAGATTTTATACACAGGATGTGTAATAACTAATTTGTAGTAATACTCCGTGGAGGAAAGCAATTTTTCTCAAGATTTGAATAAACTGTTTTGCCTCATCGTGGAACCAATTATTATTTTACTCTTTTAATGTGAAGACAAGAATACTTGAGGCATTAAGGAGGTCTGAATGAGATCGCTTTTCCTCCGGAAATTGATACCATTGAGATTTAAATCTTCACATAAGGCGTAATGTTTAATAACTTGAATCATTTCATTATCATTTTCAATTTTTATGATGGAAATTATGGTGGATTTTTGCGTGAAAATATACGTTCCACTATACATGTATGTTGCATATTTATAGATTTAATTTATAGACTCAAGTCTAATTTCGTTTCACATTAATCTTTAACTTATGAACCGCATTTCATCCTGCGTTGGAATTGCATTCAATTAAGTGATTTGTGGCAATGCACTGCTGTGTTAGACAATAATCAGAATTATTGTGGGATTATATATTTTAAAGTATTTTAAAACAAGTACTAGCATACGACGAGCCATGCATATAAGGAAAGAGGTAGATGATGAAGGAAATCGATTAAATATGAAAAAGAAACGAGAAGTGAGATGTTGATTAAAGTTTGGAAATTAGGACATGAATCTATCTTGCTATAAGACCTAGACATTACTAGCTTCCATAATAAGACATAAAGCGATTTCTTCTGGAGAATTATCAGATCATCAAGACGACATATCAGGCATAGTAGCGTTAAGATCCCACCCCTTTGAAAAATTTGTGTGAAAAAAGACATAGTTACTGCGCCTGCACATTACATGGGATATACACTCCCCATCCCAATCAAACACCAATTCTCTATTATATCTCATCAAAACAAAGACAAACAACTTCAAAGAAGAAGATGAGTGACCGATACGGCTCCTCTGGTGGATTTTATTCCGTCAACAAATCCGCTCGGCTTAGTTCAGTGCTCTTGACGAATTACACCGTCACCATCAATAAAACAGAACATACCAGGTTCATAAATCTTACCATTGATGGTAACTTTGTCATTATTGGTAACTCCATGGAAACCTTGATTTGATTGGCTGTTTAGTGATGTTGCCACGGTAGTTAATATTGATGGCAAAGTTGGCATCAATGGTAGGTTTTATATATCGGGCCCCATGCAGAATTGTACAGATCCTCTTATGGTTTAAGCTTGTATCTTGACTCATTTCCACGGCCATAAATACTTTCAAGAAATCAAGTCAATGGCACTTTCATCATCCGTTTCTATATCCCATAGATATTATGTTAGGATTCCGTATTACGTCAGTGAAACAATGTTTCCACATTTCGATCGGTGATGCACAAGACTATTGAAAAATTGTAATCGAAAGTCTTTGCTGTCTGCCCAATGTCTTATCGGTTGTTATACTGATATTATTGCTGATGATAACTTAGATAAACAACAATATAAACAATAATAGCAACCAAAATCGCCCGTCATTTTGGTGTTCCTGGCGATGGTCGACCGTTACCGAATCCGTCCACACGACACGGGGACCCTATCTGCTGGCACACCTGAATGACGTAATCAATTTGAGGCAGGCATTCCTGGTGGGATTGTGGATGTCAGTTAGGTTTAACTCTCAGGCCGGGGAAAATTGGAAATGAAATCTCGAATGTTGTTTCTAGTTGGAGTGTCCAAACACCAAGATGTTCATTCCTACATTTGATTATTACTCACGATGGTGAAATGGAGAAGGGTAATACCCTAACATGATCCTGGGAAGGGGTAACTGAACTATGAGGATGATAGTGATGGAGTTGATGTAAACTTTCTGGTGGAGAAGTATGGGGCGCCAAGTGTTACCCTAGTTTTTCGGTATAAAATCACCTCATTTTGTTACAAAATTTGTACCGAATTAATTTTGTTACAAAATGATTTGTACCAAATTTATTTTGTTACAAAATGAACAACAAAAACTTATTTTGTAACAAAATTTTATTTTGTTAAAAACTTTTGTAACAAAATAAATTTTGTTACAAAATGATTTGTACCGAAATCATTTTGTTACAATTTTTTTTACCGAATTCATTTTGTTACAAAATGATTTTACCGAATTCATTTTGTTACAAAATGATTTGTACCGAATTCATTTTGTTACAGAATGAATTTTACCGAATTCATTTTGTTACAGAATGACTTTTACCGAATTCATTTTGTTACAAAATGACTTTGTACCGAATTCATTCTGTATTACAAAATGTTTTTCTTTTGTGGACGGAATACATTTTGTACCGAGCTCATTTTCATTCTGTGTACGAAATTATAGTCCGTGCATATAGTTTTGTGTCCGCGGAATGCACGGCCAGTGAACAGTTGATGCTTTGGGGAGAGGGGACTAATCATCAACCTTGATAATAAGTTGTGTTCTTACTGCACGCACTGCCACATCCTGATAACACACTAGTAGCGTATACATGGTGTGGGTGTGTCTACACTCAATGATACCAAGATACTGGAAGTTAAAGTTAATCTGGACATAAACAAAGCGTTTCGCTAAGAATTTGGGCTAAGAATTTTGTATAAGTAAGCAAAAGACAAATATACTGACGGCATTAATTATTATTGTTATTGAGAGAATATAGTTTAATAAACTATATTCTCTCAATAACAATAATATTTACATACTCATATTAAAAGCGCACTTAGTTAATAACTTACTCAAGGCGCTACACAAAACAAAGTACACAAATCTCGTTACAGAATTGAAATAATATAATATCAAATTGTGGGCCCTAATGCAGGCCCTTTGGAACCTGTAAAAGTATGACGAGAAAAAAGATATGCATAACTATAAATATTTGCAAGTTATAAATCTGTATTGTTCTTTGTAATATACCCTGGAGGACTTGGGAGGGGGTAGCGGAGGGGCTGGCGGTATCGAGAGGGGGTGATGAGGCGAGGGGGGTCGATAAGGTGGATATAGTACACAAATTACTATGATTTTGGACCCCATGGAAGAATTCCGTCCACAAGAAAACACATTTTGTATTACAGAATGAATTCCGTACACAGAATGAAAATGAGTACGGGTACGAAATGTATTCCGTCCACAAAAAAAATTGTATTACAGATTGAATTCGGCACAAAGTCATTTTGTATTATTAAGTGTAAACACACCATGTATACGCTACTAGTGTGTTGTCAGGATGTGGCAGTGCGTGCAGTATGAACACAACTTCTTATCAAGGCTAATACTTAATCCCCTCTCCCCCAGGCATCAACTGTTCACTGGCCGTGCATTCCGCGGACACAAAACTATATGCACGGACTATAATTTCGTACACAGAATGAAAATGAGCTCGGTACAAAATGTATTCCGTCCACAAAAGAAAAACATTTTGTAATACAGAATGAATTCGGTACAAAGTCATTTTGTAACAAAATGAATTCGGTAAAAGTCATTCTGTAACAAAATGAATTCGGTAAAATTCATTCTGTAACAAAATGAATTCGGTACAAATCATTTTGTAACAAAATGAATTCGGTAAAATGATTTTGTAACAAAATGAATTCGGTAAAAATCATTTTGTAACAAAATGAATTCGGTAAAAAAAATTGTAACAAAATGAATTCGGTACAAATCATTTTGTAACAAAATTTATTTTGTTACAAAAGTTTTTAACAAAATAAAATTTTGTTACAAAATAAGTTTTTGTTGTTCATTTTGTAACAAAATAAATTTGGTACAAATCATTTTGTAACAAAATTAATTCGGTACAAATTTTGTAACAAAATGAGGTGATTTTATACCGAAAAACTAGGGTAACACTTGGCGCCCCATAGAGAAGTGAAACGTACTTGTCCGAAAGGCTCTACGTTCGAGCTATGACGGGCGCTCAGAAGTGTTGGAGTTGCTTCCGAGAGTAGAAGAAGGAGCAGATTTGCAATAGGAATTCTTGTAATACAGATACCTTTCTCAGACCTTGTTCATTTCATTATCCTGATCATTAGTTACGTAAATATCAACAGGTTAGATCAGACACGAGTGAGCTATTTATAAAGCTTTTCTTTTCATTCATAATATTAAAGTTTATTCGAAGAATATAAAGAATCAACGCAAGAGAACGCAGAGAACGAGATTTTTAGTTTTAAATGATTACCATATTATTAAAGTATTGACATAATATATTATGGGTGCCATCCAAGAACACGTTTTCAGTTGCAGATGTGTTGTAGAGATGTTGTAGTCTAGTAAAGTTATCGGACAGTGGATCACAAGGTACGGGGTTCAAATTTCAGACCGACACTAACGTCCTTTGGCAAGATGTTATTCTACATTTCCCCATCTCCACCCAAGTGTAAATGGGTACCTGATATGTTTGAGTACTAGTTACTTTAGCGGCTTGGCTTTAACCAGGGTAATAATGTACACGCGCCATGAACGTCACTGCGTCACGGGTAATAATATTGTAAGCGCTTTTATTAGTGGCCGTTTTATATTGTCTTTTCTTTTAAAGAAAAGAATAGCTCAATAAGGACAACTTCAGCTCTAAACTGGTTCTTCTCAAAACTATAAATATTATGCAGTATCAAAAAAATATTGAAAAGTACTATTTCACTGGCACAACCCTCCCCCCCCCCCCCCCCCCACACACACACACACGCAAACACTCTCTCTCTCTCTCTCATTCTCTTTCTCTCTCCCTCTCTCTCTCTCTCTCTCTCTCTCTCTCTTTCTCTCTCCCTCTCCCTCTCCCTCTCTCTCTCCACATTCCCGTCCTCTTTCGTGCTTGTTTTTCTTGAATACATTGAATACCGAAACACACTTGTACATTATTACACCCACGTCCCAAAACGTGTTTTCTGAATAACTACAGTGGATTTTTTTTTCACATGCATTGGCGAGCTCACATTATTTGTTGTAAATTTGTAATATAAGATGCCTTTTCGTGCAACATAGATGACTCTGCAAACATTATCAAGATGACACACTTAAGATCGGTGGCGGGGAGGAAATTTCTTTATTAGAATGATGTTACAAGTTCAAACAAAAAAATCTCCACAAGATCTAACTTATTGTCCTGATCAAATTGAAGTGAAACGTAATTAAATTCACAAGACGCCCATTCAGTCACGTACGTACGTTGACTTTGTCAGTAATCTCGAGATGTCACGGTTGAAAACCCAAACCATGAAAAAAATGCCTCCACATAAACATTGACAGAAAAATAGGGATATGCCTCGAAAAATAATTGCCGAGTTGTAGATACGATACGAAATTGATAGATGTCTATAATTAAAGTCCCAGACTAGTTTTCGATCATTTCCTCCTTATATTGGAGTCTCCCTCTTATATTTTCATTAGTTCCAAAGTAAACAGACCAATATTTCTATTCATACAATTCAATACGATACAAAATATTTTATACAAGAATGTTAGATGTCAAGGAATATACTTGCAGACTGTTTTTTGTTATCATCTTGCTCTTTTATTCCATGCCCTCCTATTTTTTTCCTTTATGTCGAAAAAAAGAAATCATATTCATCCAGTTTATCTTTTGAATATTTCCAGAGTAAACACATGCATATTTCAATTGTGTATTGCATCAATCCTTTTACTGGTAGTACAAAACGAATTCGAATTCGGTTGGAGAAGAAGTAAAAAGCTTTTAAGTTATCAGTTATAAAGTAAGGCAATGAATGGGTAACGTGAGAGGGATTTGAAGAAAAAATGCACCGCTTGTGATTCACGGTAGCCAGGATTCTAGGAAAGTAAACAAATTCATTGTTTGTTTAAAAACGCTTTCTAATGTCATTTAAACTGTATTATTGTATTCATCAAAGTTTAATTACATTACTGTACTTTTACATAATTTGCCTTTATTTCTCTGTAATTGATGTTTATAATGATTGATTATTATTAATCTTGTCCGTATTTTGATATTTCTTTAGTTCATGAATTAGTAGTTATGTGTAATTTTGTTGGATTAATATTTTAAAGCGCGTTGGTATTTTTTTCGAAGATGAAATGCGCTATAGAAGCCTCGGCTATTATTATTATTATTATTATCAATAATAAATTATTGCTAGAATAACATATGACATTTTCTGTAAGCTATACAGTTATTACATGTAGTAGGCTAATAAAATGGTCTAAACGATGATATCGCTCTGAAACTATTAGAGAAATTTATCTACCATTTTCCTCACACGTTCATCTTTATGCAACATACTAGTCACATATATTGGAACGGATGGGGGAAACAAAACACCCTCTTCCCCTGGTTTCCGTTTTTTATTATGTGTCCTAAGAATTCTTATTATTTGTCTAATATACAGCACATTTTATTATTATTGAAGTACAGCCATGTGACAAGTCATTAACCCCGAGCTATGGGCAAGCCATAGTGTTGGTTGTACCCAGTAAAGAATACTGCATGCAATTCGCTTTCTGACTATTGCGATACAGTTATTTGTAACAGGTGAATTGCTTCTTAAAGTAATATTGCTGGTTTCTAAGGAGCGATGATCTTTATTTGTCTGTTTTTTGTGGGGGGAGCCCGAACGTGAAGGGTGCTTTAGCCCCAAAGCTACCCCCCCCCCCCCCCCCCTCCCCTATAACCCGGCCTGGAGACGCTAGTGCAAAAGGTATCCAAAACATTCCGCACATTTATTCTGTATTCAACAACAAAAAATAATGCAACCAAGTAGAGTCCCGTGTTTTTTTAGATAAACTTGCACTAAAATGCACTGCATACTTTTTACGTTGAATGAGTGCTTGACCAACCTTAAACGCAAGCTGGCGCTCACCTTTCAAATGATTGGTGACACGTTGAGCTTTGTAAATTCACTTTATAAGAAATTCGAATTATTTTTCTTTTGAGATTCACTAGTATTTTAAAGATTTGAATTATTTTATGAAGTCGAGGTGTCCACCAACAACTGAGAAAAGAAGAAAGTCTCAAGTTGAGAGCATTTGTACACGGATAAAGATCACAGATAAACACCTATTTGGTATGGCTCAAATTCCCTGTAAAGTATGATAAGTATATACAGGCTGTTCCTTGAAAATTTGCTTTAAAGTCTTGGCAAAGAAAATAAGCAAGTTAAAATGTTAGTAAAAGATCTGTCTGCTCTACTTGCTATCCAAGTTATTGAGCCGTATAATTACCAAATAAAAATAGCCGGCAATTTTGAATGTTCAGACTAAGCCAGATAATCCAATCGAGGAATGGAGTATGGCACAGTAGTGATGGTGAACAATGTTCACAGTTCAAGCTTGTCGAATAGCGCCAGCTTTGGCGTAACTTCGTCCATTAAATAGGTACATGATGTATGAAATATTATCTTCTTAAAAACGAACATGATGTCATACCCCTCATCGTCGATGGCAATTTTTCATTAATAGTATGTTGTAAGAGATTGGGTAGTTATGGATCATACATGTACTTCTTCTGGGTATTATCGTTATGTAATTTAAAAGTAAAATAATTATCATTAACCTTTGTAAAAAAAATAATCGGAGGGGGAGGAGGGGGATATGTTTCATGAAGTGACTTCATGTCAGTAGGACATTTTGATTTCCTTATAGAACAAGACCATAGACCTACGTCCCCCTTTTTTTTTCTCTCTCTCTCTTTCTCTCTCCCCCTCTCTCATCATCTTTCAGTTCCTTTCTCCCTCTCAAAAATCAACTCCTTGAATCATTCAATTTATTCACCTTTTGACAAATCTGTCTCCTCTGAACACAACATCTACTCAGAAGGGCGTTTAATGACCTTCTGACTTTCAACAGATAATGAGATAGCAAACAAGTACACGTTTATCAATACATCTTTGCTCATAAAACCCTTTCTCCTTAACATATCAAAAAGTCAGCAGAACAAAATACACAAAGAGAAATGATTGAAATACACATCTGGCAATGGTTTTTAATTGTCTTTTACACAATTTGCATAAACATCCGCGGCATTGTTACCACAACAATTAAAAACAAAGTCATAAAACCGTTTCACTGACGACAGATTAAGAACAACGTGAGGATAATTGAGCTGAATATCTTGCTTGTTTTTTTTAACCTGAAAACAATAATGTATTTACAGAAGCAGCATTACACTCTCTGTAGCAAGTCACTTGATGAATAATAAAATACTTGTACATGTACATGTATATGTGATGAGTGTCACATGAGAATTAAGAATGAGTTGTGATAAGAAGAGAGAAATAAAATGTGCGTCAGAATCCTCAAAGGGCATTGATCTGGTATTGAAATATCTCCGTTAACGACCCTCTGGCTCTAAATAGATGACTTGCGTCCACTTCAATATCATGGAGATAAGCATACAGAGATGTATCTTTTCAAAATATTAGTAAATCATAATAATTATCATGCTACTTGTGTCCTACTTCTGGATTTCCCATGTTAATTATTAAACAAGATTGTTGGTCTGGGTTACGAATAGGTATGAAATATAATTTGTTGTAACAAGTTGAAATAAATGTAGTTTGCTTTATCTTATTACATGTCAGTTATCGTGACGTTTTGGTCAGGGTTATGAATATGAATATGAAATATACCTTTAATTTTACATCAATATAGTTTGCTTTATCTTATTACATATAAAACATAACTTTTTGGTCTGGTTATAAATATGAATATGGAATAAAACTTGAAGTTGAAATAAATACCAATAGTGCAACTATATACTTTTAAAAGTCATGTTATACTTTCTCATGACTTTTAATGGTGCAATGGAGAATATCATTTTTTCCAATAAAAGATATGGCAGAATCAAACAGATTAAAACAGAATTATGAAGGTTTGGTCAAAATAAAGATTGCAAATAAAAAGGGAAAACAAATCTGATCCTTTTCAAAAGCTTAAATTACTTTCTAATTTCATACCAATGATTATCTTTGTGATTTCTAGTATATTTGTATTTAAGATCATGATTAATGATGAAGATCTTTTATTACCTTTGATCTGTATCTTTAACACTGGTGTATATATAATTATATACATTCTTTCACTTCAATGTTGAATGTTTCCTTCCTATAAAACTCAAAAATACTTTCATACAATTTCTGGATATGACACTGAAAATATAAATGAATTTCGTCAATGAGCTATCAAACATCCTGGAATTCTAGTTTCCACACAAAATTAAATATGTACATACTAAACTAAAACATCATCTGTTGAGATCCAGAAGGGTGTTAGCTCATATCCTTCTATTTAAAGAGAAGGTTGAGTTCTGGGAAGAGGTGAAAAATAATTTGTGAGCGTTATCATTCTTATTATGCAAGTGTGGAAGAACATCAGATAAAACACATTCCCTGAACAGCATGGCTCTTCAAATGCCTTCATATTCTAAATATGTCATGTAACTCGTAAAACTCGGGGGGTAGGTTTTTTACGCCACGTGTTCGTGTAGTCCCATATACATCTTTCTGTGTACAGTGTTTGTAACTTTACCAAGACTTGGCCAAATTTCTTATCATTTTGATGATTGCAGAACCTTGCAATACACACAAATGCTTATATGCTAGATGATCAACCTTTTCTGGTCGATTTCACACCGTTTCTTTCACAATGCAATCGCATGACCAGAACTCAACGTCATCTTTAACATCTTTCTGGCCCTCAGCTGAGAGATATACTCAAAGGCAACACATACATTTCAAGCGATAAACAATGTAATGTGTATACATTTAGATAAGACGTGAATCATATAAATGATATTCAGTTATGAAAGAAGAATTGGCAGATATAAATAAATCAAATTTAATTTGAATTTGAAAGTAAGAGTGATGATAAATGGTAGATAAAGAAAGTAGAAAATAGGATGCAACTCAGACTACCTATTTCTGTGTTTAAAACAAAAAAAATCTTTCCCTTTAATGCAAGATATTTAATTTTACCACAATACCACGATACTTGATTTATTATAATTACTTCAAAAGCTCCAAGGGTACTGAACATTATTGTAAACCCAAAGAAAAACTACAGACAATTTACAAACTAACCGTTTCAGTATCCAAAACAGAGCATTCCTTCTAAATATCAAAGAAAAGAATAAGAATTTTATTCTATTCTATTCCAATAGAATATGTTAATTATAGTATACAAAGAAGCCTGGCAAAGCTTTTTAAGTGTATTTCAGAATGAATAATATTGTTGACAAACTAGAAATAAATAATGAGATAACTTATTACTGGAGGTAGTAACTGATCTTCATGAAGTCAGTAATAGTGATTTATCATTTTTCTTTTGTAAGGATACCATATTTTTTTTTATTTTATATTTTTATATAAGACCAGTAAGAGTTGTGGGTTTTATATTTCAGATAATATCTGAACATATAGCAAGCTAGGTTTGGTAACGTATTGAATAGATGTGACCCCCTAGTACATTTTTCATGTTACCATCTTAAATCCTACACAGTCGTAGGATTCATAAACCATACTGCATTATCGATAAACACAACATAACAATCATTGTCACATTACAGTCTTAAGTAATACAGTCAATATGTCAAACAAGATGATAAATGCAATTCACAATGATCTATACAGAAGGTTATCTGTTCAGTGGTAAAAGGGCATTACCACTTCATAAAACTATATGACTTTATGGCCTTATGGCTCTCACCATAGAAGGTCCTTTCTTTAAAAGAGATCACCATCAACTGATCAACATGAATACACAACTTTTGACACTTTGGTCCAGATATATCATAAAACAAAGAGATTTTTTAGCAGTCGACTAAAGGTGCTTTTCATAACAATAATTGATGCAAGCTACATGTAACTATTCCTCTCCTAAAGTGACGGTACATTATTAATTATTGGTATAAATGCACAACATTAAAAATGGATGTGTGCCAAAGAACTTTTTTCCTCTCATGGAATGTACGTTACTGGAAGATGATTAGATTACTGCCGTATCAAGATCTCGTATTAATGAAACAAACACTAACTACACTACCCAATAGACAGGTTTACTATAATATTCAAATTTATGGATGTTTCTTTCCAGGGGACCTAGTGACGATTTATTCCATTAACCTGTTACTAATGAACGAACTACAATACTTGGAATCCAGTCTGCACAAAGTACATGTTGCTATGTCGGGAAAGCTTTCAGGTCGTCAAGAACAACCTTTCTTCTAAAAGTATGCATATAATTTGAATATGTTAATAAACCAGTCTATTGATGATCATGCCAACAATTGGAATTCCTGCATAAAGTCTATTGCTCTCACATGATCTACCTATCTCTTTCTTTTCTTTGCTATCAAGCTATGAAGAGATGACAACATACTATTTTTTAAATACAAAAATTACCATGACGAAACATCATTATATGCTTGAGAAACATTGGAACATGAATTAGGTGTGCTGGGACTCAACAGGCTCTAATGTTGCTATGGAAACACTATTTTCTTGCAATTTGGTGACTTTTCACTGCCATTAGACACTTCACTTCAAGGAAAAGAGATTGGATGTTGGAGCTAATAAGCATCACTGGGTTACATAATAACATGATCATTACAAATTTGTATCCTTCAGTGAGTATGCCTGATGCCTGAGTATATTGAATGAAGGAATATGGCAAGGTACAAGTAGATATCAACTTTGTTTCAGAAAATAATCCTGGATATAAACCCAACTAAGCTTTACTATAGGTCTTAAAGACCCAATATTTTGTAGTTGATCTCATCAAATAATAAAACTTTCACATTGCAATATTAAGTGTTCTGATGTCAAACATTTGAAGCTTTGTTATTTACACTTAAATGCTTTGTGTATATATTTTCCTTTCTGATATAGATGTCAATGATCAATGTTTTGGATTTGCTTTATCTCCAACGCAACTAGTGATGTTTTTTAATCTAATAAAATATTTAAATGAGAGATTAATGAAGATACAGGTATTGTAATGAGATTGTCTATTTATCCTGCTTTGCATATCTTGGTAACATATACCACTACATAACTCTGTATTCCAATTAATTTAAATGATTCTAAGCAAACTGAACCAGCAGTTTGGTTCCCAGCTCTAGAATATGAAATTAAATTTTAGACAATCTTTGTCATCTATTTTACATTCTGCCTAAACTGGACCATGATCATGGTTACAATTTTTTAATCAAATGACAATACACAAACCCTTTGAGGCAGGGTATTTTATCAACATCACTACCCCTGCTGTAATAAATTTGTAATTGCGCCATCTTTTGATGAAGACGTACATAGAAGGATTCGTGGTTCCTTTACCCAAGCATAATCTTGCACAAGTCGTTGTGCAGTTGGTGATGCAGGGCTTAAATTAATCCAAGGCCACCAAGGCCATGGCCGTGGATGCCCTTTTGATTGGCCTCAATGCCCCTCTCATTGGCCTTGGAGATTTTGTATGCCCTTTCCAATTCTTCCTATTTGTGCTGTAATATAGGAATGTGCCCTACAGAAAAGTGGCCTTGCCCTAAAATTATTGAAATTTAAGGCCTGGTGATGTATTGTGGAACATTGCTGTCAACACTTTAGGACATTATGAGCAGCAGGTGGCAGTATATGTAAATATGAAGTAGTGTCACTAGAATACTCTGCCTTTAAATAGCAGAAATTTGAAATTAAAGACTTTTATGGAGTGCTATTTTTAAATAATAACCTATAATGGATATCAAACAAAAAGAAGCAAATTTATACACATGAATTAAGACACCACAGAACCTTCACAATATCTTCATCATCAAGTTCAAGTTAAACAATATATATAACAAACTTTAAAATCAGACAGTGTGCAAGATAGAATATTACATTTGATAAGATATCCATTTTCAAATAGCACTACAAATACTTACCAGCAAGCATAGATGACAAGTAACAAAATGCTAAATACCTACACTCTCAATTAAATATTATCAACTTGAAGAAGAAAAAATAACTATCAATACAATATGTAGTGTTTGTGCAAAAATAAATAGCTCCTTCTAAATCTTTTTTTTGGTGCATGTCTGTGCTGCATTTGTACAAAATACAGATTTGAGCTGTATGTAAGATTCAACCTTGAATACTCTGACAAATGAACACATGTTGCTCTTCATCCCTACAGCTATTGTCCCAAACCTTACCTTGAATAAACCATATCTAACTTTCAAGTTTCATTCATATACAACATTTATGAAAAAAATACATTGGGGAGAGAGGAAACAAAATCCTATGAGTATATTCACTGTCTTGTACCTTTATAACAATTTTGTTCATGATCCCAATATCTAATCTTAGTGAATTGCACTTTAAGCAGAATACAGAAATATTGTGACAAAAAATAATCCCTCTGGTGATACATCTGCTATAATGCCAACATGTAACATGTGGCCGCTCTACCTTATAATACAAATGGATCTATTAAAATCATGATTGGATACAGAAGATAAAGCCCCATTATTCTATTATATAACAAATAATCCTAACTAGCAGGTACATTATATCATAAAATATAACCAAATCTGATAAAAACTTCACTTCTTTGCATTCTCAACTTTTTTATTCACTTCATACATTACATTGACATGCATCACGTAAAACATCTCTTTCAATAAAAACTTTCGACTTTATACACTATCCAAACAGGCAAACAACTTCACTACCAGACCCCTCTTCAAAAGACTTGATCATTTTTTATAAAGCATTCTTCTGACACCGACGGATAAGATATCTACATCATCCAGGCTACAAGGTTAAAATGAAGGATAGAAAGGAAGAAGTTCAAGATGAAATCAATCGTGGGTGTCTCGATCGCTCTCCTCCTCAGAGCTGTCGTCCGGTTCAAGACCCATGTTGATGATGCTTTCTTTTAACATCGGTCTTCCTTGATCCTTCCCTGTAAATACAATGAAAAGATAAGAAAGAAGATGAAGATAATGAAGATGGTGAAGAAGATGAAGGGGATGGTGAAGAAGATGAAGGGGATGGAGATAATGATGAGGAAGAGATATAGATACAGAAATAAAGAGGGAGAAAAAAGAGAGGGGAGGAGGGAGAAAAAGAAAGAGGCACATTTAATAACATTTTACCCAGCAACTGCATTTAATGGTCCTGGTATATCCACTGAATTGATGTTTGTCAATTGATCACTTAAATATCAGATTCGCTCTAATAGTTTACTGCCTGCTCTTGCCATGGACATGAGATTTCACTTTTTTTTCTGTCATGGAGTCTTATCTAATTTCATAAATGTTGCACATCTCTCACCACACTCTTTCCTTCACTCTGTCTTCAAAGTCTACATGTATCATAAATATTTTGTTGCCTTTGCCACATTTGATCTATTTTCATCCAACGGGATGAAGCACAGTCTCCTATCTATTTCTGCCAGACACCCTTCTTTTCCTACTACTATCGATTCTACATCTACGAACATGTGTATTATTTTGTGTTCCCTGTCTTATTGCTTCCCACAGTGCACTCACCTATGAACTCTCCATTTGCTCACTTTTAATCTCCCTCCCCCTCTCTTCCTCCCCTTTTCTCTTCCTCTCTCTCTCTCCCTCTCTCTCTCTCTCTCTCTCTTTCTCTCCCTCTCTCTCCCTCTCTCTCCCTCCCTCCCTCTCTCCCTCCCCCTTCCTTTCTCTCCGTCTTTCTCTCTTCCTCTTTCTCTCTCCCTCTTTCTTTTCCCTTCCTCCCCACTCCCTCTCTCCGTCTTCTCTCTCTCTCTCTCTCTCTCTCTCTCTCTCTCTCTCTCTTTTACACTATAAAATCTTCCTACACAATCATATCTCTCTGCACTACCTAATTGGTTGAGTGCAATATATGGGTCTAGTATTTGTACAGTCTCAGGATGAGATAGATTGATAGTGATAGCTAAGTGTTAAAGACAAGTCTCTTGAACTGTCATTATCTCTCATCCTCCCCTCCCCCTCTTATACCTCATCCTCCTTCCAATTCTATAGATCTCACCCCAAAACCGACCATTTTACCATTTCTCAACCACTCTATTGGTGCTATTAAAAAGAAAAAGAATACCCTTTCCCCTTTTCAATTTTCCAGCACAATAGTGATGCCAAGATTCATTGGTTTTATTGTATTTTATAAGTAAAATAAAATCTGCCCTCAAAAATGGGCAGCTACAGGACCAAGAAAAGAATGTGTGGTGAAATATTTCTCGTTAAGGATTTCTGGATTTGTCAAATTGTTATCCACCATTGACACATGCTCTGTGGTAATTTTCTTCACTTACAAAGTTAATTAACTTCAACCCTCGACCAAACAGTGTATCTCAAACCTAATCTAAATAATCTAAATAAAACTATAACTCTAACCCTAAATCTTTGATGAAATAAAGCCTGGAGCAATTGCAGCACTGTCATCTATTCATAAACAAAAACTCACAAAATATACATGTATGTCTAAAAGTCTTGCTGGTATAATGACTGTTTGGAGCCGAAAGGGCATTAACTCATATACTATTCCACAGATCTAATGCCCTTCTTGCTCCATATACTCAAATGATATAATTAACAACCCTGATTTACTCAACTCACCTAGTAATCTTGCTCGTACTACAACCATCACCGATTTGTCTTTATCTTCTTTATCGTCCATGCAGTGGATTGTGAAAGGTTCGGCCATTATACCCTCCTTGTGAGAGAGGAGTTCTAGTTGAATATCATGTCCATTATCTGAAATGATATAAAAATATGAAAGAAATTTAAGACCAAAATGATCACAACAATGTGGGAATACAATGGAAATGCATTAACAATTTTGGGTAAATATGGCACCACTACATTGAGATACATATAAAGGTAAAGAATTGTAGTATGTTCCAGGCTCCATCTTAAAGGTCCTACCGGTATGTCCCATTTGCAGGCCGAAAAAATGAAAAGGTTAAATTCCAACAGCATTTGAAAGATAATACTAATTTAGAACTTCCCTAAACTAAGGTGGGGCTTGAAAATGTCTTCAGGTGAGAGAATAATGACTATTAGTTGTCAAATCGACTTAGGAGCTATAGAGCCAATAAGTAATAGTCTTGATTTTCAGACCATTGTACCGAATGTTCATACGTTTTATGCTGCGCAAAGATTCAATCAGTTTAATTTTGGCCATCACAAGAGTTGGGTTATTGAAGTAGACAAATGCTCATGTACCAATTACAGCTCATTTCATGTATGTTATTACCAAAGAAGAAATAAAGCCAGTCAGTCACTCGATAGTGTCTGACAGTAAAGTCTAGCAAGTAAACGATTTCCTTGCGTAATTTGAATATTACGACACTGCTAACGTTCAAATTTCACAGATAGGACATACATGACATATTCATAATTCCTGCAAAGTTCTACAGAATTTGAGGTTGGCTGCAAAAGGGACATAGTACCTTTAATAACAGTTGTAATTAATTGCAGCTTATTTGCAGTTAATATCAATTGGAACTAAGTACATAAGAGATATGAGACTGCAAACTTGCCATTGATTAGAGGACTTGCGATTGATTTGGATCAATCGCAACTCTTTATTAGATGGGCCCTAATAAAGTTATATTGCATTATACTGCTGTTACTGCTGCTGCTACTACTAATACTACTATGATTTAAATACTAATGCTGTGCCAATTCTTCTCTTTACAATGAAAGATGGCACCCCATATTCTGTTGAAAAGGACGCCTTACATATCATATCATAATCATCATGACCATTATAACAATCATTACTTACAATTGCCACTTTAAAAAACATCAAGTATTCTGGCAATGGAATAAATAAATGCTGGTCAATTTCCTTCAATAAAAACTATCGTACCGTATGTAACCATGTATTACACAAAAACATGAGACATGTTAAAGAGAAGGTTGAGTTCTGGGAAGAGGTGAAAAATAATTTGTGAGCATTACTCATTCTTATTATGCAAGTGTGGAAGAACATCAGTTAAGACATGTTCCCTGAAAAGCATGGCTCTTCAAATGCCTTCATATTCTAAATATGCATGTAACATCGTAAAAATCGGGGGGCCGGCTTTTTACGCCATGTGTTCGTGTAGCCCCATATACAGCTTTCTGTGCAAGTGTTTGTAACTTTACCAAGACTTGGCCAAATTTCTTATCATTTTGATGATTCCAGAACCTTGCAATACACACAAATTCTTATATGCTAGATGATCAACCTTTTCTGGTCGGTTCCGCACCGTTTCTTTCACAATGCAATCGCATGACCAGAACTCAACTTCATCTTTAAGCAATTTCCTGGTACGCCACCTGAACTCCCATTAGATGTCATTGTATGATGGAACCAAAGAGAATCCCACCTGGACCGATTCAATTACAGAAATCAGTACTTTGGCGGGACGCAAATCTCCCACAATGATTTATGGCTTTACTTGGAGAGGGAAATGACACGTTACGAGTGTCAAGTTGGCAACACAGAACAGGATTGTGAATGTTGTATTCAAGACTCTGGGTGGCTAAGAACACGCTCCAGGATATTCCTAGCTTCTTCCACATTTCTTTTTATTTCTGATGTTGTTTACATCGACTGATAATAAACTGGTGAGAGGGGAAAAAATCAAAAGAAACATCCACAAGATTGTTGAAAGATATCCTGATTCATTCAACTCTATTACACATAACATGATGGCAGAGAGTTCAAATAATGTACATTTCAATAGATTTGTGCGTCACGCATTGAAAACCATGACAATGACATACTGCCGTTAGCTGGAGATGATTTTTAAAGACAATACTTAGGGTCTTGAATTCGCCCTTACAAACTTCTGCATGGTGCAACCGCAAGCCTACTGTTTAAAACTTCTGCAAGTCCTTGTGATCGTATCAAAGAATCTATAAAAGTTTTTTGAAGAAAGAACATTTTGTTGCAGAAAAATCAGTTTGGATGAATTAATAAATTAAATATAATGATTTCAAATCAAGAAGATGTACTCTAACTATTTTTGTCTTTTGATCTTCTAATAAACTTTGTTTATGGTTGTCTGGTCTTTCTCTTTTTTTTAATATATCATTCTAGGTCTTTTAAATCTTTTAATCTTTTAATGTTTTTTGTTTTTATTGTTTTGTTTTGCATGTTTATGTAAATATAAATGTAACTAAATGTTTAAATATACTCTCCTCTTGCATTTGAGTACTTTCAACTTTATTTCATAAGGTGACTATCTTGACAAGACTGTCTCTGTCTGTTGTGGTACCCTTGATCTCACGTATACTGATTTGCATCTGTGCTGTATTTCTGATTTTTATATGTATATGCTTTTATTGGAATCAAATAAAATTGAACTTGAACTTTATTTAGCAGTATAGGTAGAGCAAAAGGTACAGACTAACATGATAGGCTGATTAGAAACTCATTTAAGGTTTTAACTACTCTCAAATGTAATTTTCTTCTTTAAGATAGTTAGCCAGGCAAGGATTGAAAATGCAGTTCAAAGAAGGTAATATATAATATTTATGAAATCCTTCTCCTGAGGTGGAATTCTTCATACATGTAAATATATTATGAAATCTTCAAACAGCATACCGCAAAATCACTCAAGTGATGACAGTTTAGTGAATAAATTTGTAGAGAAGTTTTCACTCACTTTCACTGCACTTCCTCTCCATGCAGTAAAAAGGACAGAGAAACACTGCATGAAAGTTTGACATGATTCTTAACCCATTCAAGACGAGATTTTGTAATTCCCCATAGACTTTATACAGGGCCCATCCGGATCCTGTAAGCATCGGTTAACAAGTTCACTTTAAAGAAATGTTTTTTTCACCTTGCCTTGGTTTTCTGGGTGATATCACTGTCATCAAGATTGATGATGAGTTTGCACCGTGCCATGTTTAATCTTGTGTTAAAATTTGAATACTATTTGTAGAGATGTAAAATTAAACTCTCTAAAAACATGTTTAGACTATAAGAATTTAATGCAATACTTGTACAAAGAAACGTATAAAGAATCATTGTATGATGAAAGGAGCATACAGACTGGAAGATAACACTGTATAAAGAAACGATGTATAAAGAAACTAAGAGGTCAATTGACATGACAGCTGTCAATCAACGGTGTGCTCTCACAATAGGCCCAGCCCAGTTATACGATTTTTGTAGGACACAACATTCAGACTAGAGTGGGACCCTGATTCTTTATGGTGTTTTGTTCAAAATGATGCTCAAACTTGTGTTTTGCTATACAACGTTTTATTATACGTTTCTTCATAAGAAGCAATTTAGTTACTTATCGTATAGCTATACATGTAGGCAAGGTAATCAGCATCATGAGATCGGGAGACCACAGAATATTCAGAGGATGGAGGTGTGATAAATATATCTTACAGAATGTCAACTATTTCTGATAAGTTTTGAATCATATGCATGCTGAGAACTAGACAGGCATTAAGAAAAAGCATATTATTTGAGGTATGCCCTTCTAGCTAATATCAGGATATCTCAGAATTATTTTTATATCTAAGGAACAGATGTGTGGAGGGACACAGGTCAATTTCCAACCTTGACAAATATCTTTACAGATATAAGAAGCCCTGGCAAATATAAGTTGAATATGATTCAATGACAATGATTTTTAAACAAATATATGTCTTTGTATAGCTCATAACACATAGCCATAATTGCATGTCTTTATGTGCTTTACAGAAGGGAACAATACCTGAAAATAACCTATTTTTTGCATATAAATAATGAAATTATGTACCGGTATTTGTTTCTTTAACATTAAACATAAGCCACTCACAACAGACCTCCATCTTTTATTATCAACTTTTCATTATAAAGTCTTTCTGTACATAGTGCTTTCATATCTGTGATATATTTAATTGTTTCTTTTCTTTATCCATACAAACAAGATGAAGTATAAAACTGTGGACATCAAAATTTCCTACAGCTCTGGCAGGACTTAACATTTTTTAAGATTCCATTTCACCATCATGAACGTTAGAAACACGATCCTGAAGGTTCTGAAAGATTGATCGTCGTTACGAAATTCAATTCTACTTCTACTAATGGAAATCATAAAAATGTCCATGCACAGTTAAAGGTTTTTTTTTATAGTCCATATAGTTTGGGTGAGCCAGAAAAAGAGATTTGTCATATATGTCATTGATTTTCATGGATAAGAAAGCATAAATGCGCAGTGGTAGAGTAGTAGTCTCGTAAACAGACATATCCAGATTTGTAATGGTAGATGAGTTGGTAAACCAATAACCTCACATACTAAATTCCATAGATAGGACTCAAAACTGCAGGTTCACTTGTTGGATCTTTGTTAATTAAGGCAATAAATCTTCAATCACCAAGACCTTGGATAGGATGTTAAATGCAGTAAGTCCCTTTTGCAGAGTTGTGCCAACTCTGTGAAACTTGGCGAGTGTTTAAAATATATCCTTCAGATATCATGTGTGAAATAGTTCTGAAGCTTCTTTCTAAGAAATGAAAATCCACAGCTGCTTTCATATTGCCACTGAAGGAGCTATTTTTAAATCAACAGATATAACGGTCAAATTAATTTTGAAATAGGTGCAAATATTTTTCAAGTCTAGAAATTAAATATCTGGAATTAAACATTCAAAACTTATTTGTTGAAAGCCTGCTTCTATTTTTTCATTTCGTGGGAGGTTCCTACTAATAGATCTCATCAATATACCATATATGAGCATACTTACGTCTGTAGCAAAATCATTTTAAAATCAAGCAATCAAAACAAACATAACTTATCTTCAACGTATATAAGAGTACTGATTCATGGTGGATGGTGGGTAAAATGAAATGCCTAACAGATGGATATAGATGAAAAGACAAACAGAGATGGAGAGAGAACAAAAAAGACAGGGGGATGGGAGGGGGCGTTTGAAAGAGGAAGGGGGCAGTTGAGAGAGAGAGAGGAGAGGGAATGGTAAGAGCGTAACAATCGGGATGATAAGAGCGTAACAATCGGAAGAGTAAGAGAGAGAGATGCACACACAAACGGAGAGAGAAAAAACAAAAACAAAAGAGAGAGAGAGGGGGATGGGAGTGGGGCATTGGAGAGGGGAAGGGGGCAGATGAGAGAGAGAGGAGAGGGGACAGTGATAAAGTAAATAATGAGAGAGTGAGAGAAAGACACACACAAACAGAGATAAGAAAAGAGAAAGAGGGAGATAGAAAGGGGCAGAATTAGAAAGACAGTGTGACGTAGGTGGAGCACAAAGGCAAAACGAATCAAAGACAGCATGAGCAGAAGTAAGATGTCATTCATCATTGAAATCCCATGATGCTCTCCAGGGAAAAGAGTGCCCTTTAAAGCGGATGATGACTGTGTGATACGGTTGACTTGACAACGCATCTTTACATCTTCTTTGGGAGTATTTGTCAAGATTCACTGACATCAGGAGTGCTTTCTACAAGTAGAAAAGTCTCTTGATGAGAGGCCGGACAGGGGGATAACGAGCGCTCAAAAAAAGGGTCTGGTAAATGGGATGGAAAATGCAAATGGGTCACTATGTGGAATACAGACTTGTAGAAAAGGGCAAAAGCTAAAAGCCATGTAAAACTCATTTCTTATTACTCCTAGAAAAAAGAGATGAGGATCGATTTGGTGTTAAAGTTTGTCAGAATTTTCTTCTTTATTTTATTTGTAGAGGTGTCGTGGACGAGTGGATATGTCACCGGACTGTGGATCACAAGGTTCGCGGTTCAAGTCGCACCGCGGCACTAATGTCCTTTGGCAAGACATTGATCTACATTTGCCACTCTCCACCCAGGTGTTAAATGGGTACCCGGTAGGATGCGAAAGCTAATGTGGTTAGATTAGAAAGTGTACGCTTGTAAAAATGACGCCTGGCTGGAATGCTCCCCTGGGAGTGGAGAATGTACATACATTGTGTGTGGGTAAGCCTGAATCCTATGACCGGGGTAATAATATATATATCTGTAAAAGTGCTTTGAGAGGGCCTTCAGTCCTGAAAAGCGCTATATAGGAATTATTATTTAATACATCTTTGTTTACAAATTCAGGAGATCAAGAACTCAAAAAATACTGTAAGCAATGTTGCTGGTACATAGTTTTTGCCATTATCACTGCATTATCTATAGTTAGGAATGTTATTGATGTTTTTAACTTTTACAGTATTATGAGCATAGCCACAAAGTACTCAAAAGATATCTGAAAATCCTATAAGACCACAAGAGATAATTATTGACCATACTATTGACATTTAAATCTATCAGCTCAAGGCCGCGTTTCATATAATTTTTTATCAATGACGAGGTATGGTAATTGTTATAATCTACTAAAATCCTCACATTCGATTGGCTGTGAACAGATCTGTCATCGATCTGTAGCAGTTTTTATTGATAACAAGCTTCATGAAACAGGACTCAGACTTTAAAAGTAAACCACTAAACTATACCATACTGATAGAAACAAGAATACTCTTGTAAAATGATGTAATATTGATATTTCTGATGCAAAAATACAATATATGGAATTGGTATGGCCGTAGACTTAAAATTTGAAACAATTTTCCCCATGTCAAAGGAGCAGGGGGTGGGGTACTACTGGTTATATTTTCTTTGGATATCAGATCATCAGATCTGCAATTCAAATGATTCAAGGAAAGCCACACAAGTGTATCATTTCAATTCAACACATCTTAACTGACAGTGACACCCTTATAGCCTTTGGCGCCATCTGAAGCAAGGAGCTTATCAAACCAGACAGCAGGATAGCAGGATAGGAGTGTTTCTCTATTCCAAAAGAATATAAATCTTTCTGGTGAGACAGAAGGAGCAATTTTTTTCTTAGAAAATGCAGTGTTAAATCCCCATTTACAAGGAGTAGCATTATGTAATTCATGTTTAAAAAGTCACAAACAAATATTTTGCTGGATTCAACAGTATGAATGTTGCATCTGGCACCTTAAATCTACACTTCTTTAAACACTGACACTGATTTTGACAAAGTGAAAGTAAAAGAGTTTTATAATAAGAACCAAGCTCGCCTACATGATTGGGAGATGTATATTCTTTAAAATAAATTTCCAATTTCCTTTCTACATTACCACTATCATCAACATCTAAGCCTTATTTTTGTGAAATAGGTTTTTTTTTTTCTAATTGCCTGAGAGGCATGTATTTCATCAGCATTTTCCTATTCTACAGTGGTAACATATCTCTTTTGTGTTTAACTGTTAGTACCCTTTCTCCGGTTATCTTGTTTTTGTTCTCCTTTTTTCTCCTCACGTTTCAATTTAATTGGAAACAGAAGCCACGGGGAGTGAGAATTCATCCAGCGTTACATTTATTGAGTAGATAGATTTTCTAGAGTTATCCTAGTGAGGATACTGGATACTAATTGTCCGCAGGTAAGATTGAATATTTTCCCATAGGAGTGAGTCAGAATCCATAAGTTTCCCGCTCAGAACCTTGACCCGTATTCAATGCAATACTTGAATGTTGTCAGTATTTTACTTAGCATTTACATACATGTAGCTTTAATAGCTAAGTAAAATATGGCTTAAGACTTATTCAGATCACATCTAAGTATTTTACTTTAGTAAGCCAACTTTCAGGCAAAATACTTTCTAATGGCCATTTTGATGTCACATACACAATCCAAAATGATAATTCAGAAAAAGATATTTCATTGCTGTTTTAACAACCTACATGTAGCTGACATACCTGTATAGACCGATATATGTTGTTTGGATTATACATACAACAAAAGCCCAAATTAATTCTAGAATATGTATTTCTAAGCAGAAATATTCCTCCATTCGCCATACATCCCTTTGCGTCCTTCTGCCAGGCACAAAACAACACATCATCTGTTTGGAGCCTGAAGGTACTTAACTCTGTGTAAAATGATATCAGTTAATACCTTCTGGATCCTAAACAGGCAATAGAGTAAAGCAGCAGGAGAGGAATAATGCTGTCAAGCTCAAAAGTGTATATGTTAACCAGAGTAAATACTGCCCACAGTGTATCAACACAACACCTCCTATCTACTGCAGATATGAAATAAGTACACAGCATGTAATCATAGTCACTATGAACATGACGGGCAATGAAAGAGGACAAAATATACAGTTCCTCATTCTACCCTCAATAATTGCTGTGGTGGACAAAGGCATCCCTTCACTTCTATTATGTAAAAAAAATGTGTATAACAGGTGAATATGCATCTGACACCTGTTCTACACATTTGTACATAATAGCAGTGAAGGGATGTTCCTTTGTCTACCACAGCAATTGTTGAGGGTAGAATGAGGAACTGTTTATTTCGTCCTCTTTCTTAGTCCGGCATGTTCATAGTGAGTGTTATCAAATCTAAAGCTTGCCTTTATTGAAAATTGTACTTATTGAATAATTACTTAGTTGTTTCTTAATCTGTAATGTCGTGATTTATATTTGAACTTAATCCATTCCCCAATTTACTACTGTATAGCAACTGCTGACTTACCTTTTCCTTTTTCTTTCCTTTCTCGCCTGTAGCTAGCTTTCAGTTTACAGTGAAAGTATATATTTTTTTCTTTCTCCCCCCACTCGAGCTCTCCCTCTCTTTCCCACTCCCGCCCCCTCTCTTCATTTCTATATCCCACATTATTATCACTCTTATCTCCCCCTTTTGTACATAGTCTCTTCTCCCCACCCTTTTTTATTACTCAGTTAAACCATGTGTATAATCATATGGTTATTGTTTATAGTTATTTGTTTTAGTACTTTAGCGCCTTTGACGAACATTTCTTGTATTAATCTATTATATAACCAGGCTGTTCTTGTTGTTTATGTTATTGTTTTTGAGGGACCTGACCTCTACAAGCTAAGCTTTAATTAGGTCTCCTCGTCTTTTCTTCTTTTGTTTTCTCATGTAAATGCATTGTGTGAACTTGATTTTTATAAGTGTTCCTTTTATATACTTTGCATGTTATACATTTGTTAAATTGTATTACATTTATGTTGGAAGAAAGACAAATAAACTTGAACTTGAACTTGAACTTAACACCTCACATCAACTTCTAAACATATCATGTTTGCAATCTTGTTCATGATCTTTTACAGTTAAAAAAATTTAAATAAACATCATGTATTTTAAAAAATCGCTCTTGTAGTATTCACATTAACTTCTAGATTTACTTTAAAATGTAGCTGCATCAGTTTTTAAAGTCACTTCTGAAGTGTCTACAAAATTTCATGTACCAACATTTTAACAGGTTTTTCAAAAAGATGTTATTTTTCAGGTGAATTCTGACATTATTAATTTGATACCTCAAAGTGCTTCCCCAGTCCACACTTTCCTCCCTCAACATATAAGTTGAAATATATCAACCTAAAATGATATGCAGGATGATAATTATTGTACCATGACAATCAATAATGCTGATTATGGATAATTACTGGTAGTAGATATACCAACTGAAGCAGTCAATATAAACCAAGGTCTTATTTAGATTGAATATTCCTGAATGCTACATGTAGGTATTAATTAGCTTGAGGTATGTGATATTCATTTGTAAGCCTCTATTGTGGAGTTTAGCATAGATTAACAAATTCAGTGTGAACTTAGGGCCTGAAACTAACCACAATGACATTTAATACTCCCCATGTCAGGAACATTACTTTAGAAATGGCTTGTAAAAATCATCTGTATATATATATATATGCTTATATGCTGCCTCCTAATTCTCGAAATGTGTACTTTGTGTTTTGCAATAGTAGGTTGAATCAGAGTATCTTGAGTCTCCTGATTTAGGAAATGACCTCTAACATTTAAGACTAGTTGAGCTGTCACATTTTGTGGAAATATTTATAAGTTATCCCATCTTAGTCTCACATTTTCCACACCAGACACTTGTGAGGTGTTGGAGAAATAACCAATTTGTTTGTCTCTCACTCTCGTCCTTTCAAAATGTCAACTGCACTCCAATGGGTCCACTCCAAAACCTGCATACACCACGCAAACACATCTCCATAACAGAACATTGTACACATTTAGAATGTCAGCCTCTAGTGCTTTACATGTCTCACACGAGAGCTTATTCCATAAATTACAATCATGGACTTTCCCTTCTCAAGTCTCACACATACAAGACACAGTCAACCCCCTCAGAATAAAAATAAATAAAGAGCAACGCTTTACACATTTATAATTTGCTATTTGGTGTAAATACAAGCTTAAATTTGCACTAAACAAACGCCAATCTGCATACTTCGTGATTAGTGGCATGTGGTATAAAGTACATAAATATTAATTGCCCTCTGCGTATGTTGCTTCATTTGGCCACAGCATATTTTGAGGAAGGTTGTCAACTTGTCACCGCACTTTTGAAAGAGGCTTAATGAAGGAAGGATATGACATCGTCTAGAGAGAGCATCAAGGGTATTCAGTCTATGTAAAGGTGTCTGAGTTAACACCCTTCATATTGACCTTTATGTAAAGGTGTCTGAGTTAACACCCTTCATATTGACCTTTATGTAAAGGTGTCTGAGTTAACACCCTTCATATTGACCTTTATGTAGTGGTGTCTGAGTTGACACCCTTCTTATTGACTCTATGTATAGGTGTCCGAGTTAACACCCTTCTTATTGACTCTATGTACAGGTGTCTGAGTTAACACCTTTCTTATTGACTCTACGTAAAGGTGTCTGAGTTAACACCCTTCTTATTGACTCTATCTAAAGGTGTCTGAGTTAACACCCTTCTGATTGACTCTATGTAAAGGTGTCTGAGTTAACACCCTTCTTATTGACTCTTTGTAAAGGTGTCTGGACTAACACCCTTCCTATTGACTCTATGTAAAGGTGTCTGAGTTCACTTCACATCCTTCTTATTGACTCTTTGTAAAGGTGTCTGGATCAACCATCTTCTAACTCTTGGCAGACAATATATATTAAGAAAGCAAGGAGCAGGTGGGAAACATGAGATAATCATTTCTCTTTCATTTCTTCTTCTTTACTCTGCTTCAATATAAGCCGATAAAAATGTATTTTACTTCATTGAGACATTTGCATTTCACTCATCAATTCCTACGACTTAACCATCAAAACTGAAGAGGTACATGCAAAAAGGAGAAAATGCAGGAGTTATTGCAAACCTTGTAAATCTGTGGAGGATATAATCCATTTAACTGGGAGTGGTTTTAATTCTACCGCTTGGTTATGCTCAATTTATTTTCATTTAAATGTGAACTTTAAAATGAAATATGACATTCAATGAAATAAATCTGAAATATACTCTTTACTTTGAAGTTGCAACATCTCCAAACAGAATGGGTTTTGGTTTGCTATAAGCAAGTAAACTTAATGAACATTTGTACGGTCACTAAAAATTATATCCCCCTTCATCCGCCCCCCCCCCCCCCCCAAAAAAAAAACAACAACAACAACAACAACAAAACAACAACAAAGAATGTCAACAATAATAATACATATAATAATACATATGATTTATAAGGCGCCAAATCCACTTGACAGTCAAATGCTCAAGGCGCAGCTTGTGCAAAAGATGAAATACATACATGATACATATATACAAAGTGCGATAGGAAAGGTACAGATATAAAAGGTTATGGTAATCAATTATAAGCTAAATTAAACAGATATTTCTTAAGATTGTTTTTTAAAACTTCAGCAGAACTGCTATTCTTAATCCATTGAGGGAGAGTATTCCATAAAGAAGGCCCAGCATGAGCGAAGGTTCGCTCCCCCCACTTTGTTTTAACCCTAGGAGTAACAAGTAAGCCAGAGTTTTGAGAACGTAGCTGTCTAGAAGGAAAGTAATGCTTAATCAAGCCGATGTTATACTGCGGAGCAGAGCCATGTATACAGTGAAATAATAGCAAAATATTGAAGTTAACACCTTTCTTATTGACTCTACGTAATATCCACTGGGAGAATTCAGATTATATTACACATATTGTGCTCTAAAAATAACCTAGGATACTTGATACCAATTTGACAAAGGCATGACATACAGTATGTGAAGGTATGAACCATATTTCACTGACCCTGCCCTTCATGCCAGGGCAGTATACTGTGGAATAATTGCAGATCTCCAATCATATTTTCATACATAGTTTATGACCCCAAACAAATATGAAGTTGATTAAAATATATGGAGTAAGTTAAGTGATTCAATGAATGCCGATGGACTTGTTTGTTTGGGGGATATTCATCATAAAGCTATGGAAATTTTGGAAATTTTGAGAAGATTGAGAAGAAGAGAGAGAGGGAGAGAGAGGAAGAGAGAGAGAGAGAGAGAGGAAGAGAGAGAGAGAGAGAGAGGAAGAGAGTATATGACATTTCTTTACTGGATGAGGATGAGAGATATCTTAAGATGAGTTTCAAACAAATTGTTATTCAGATTTGCAATCCCATCCTCTCTCCCAACTATATATTGGAAGAAAACAGTTAAATCTTTTCTTCAATTCTCTCAATTCTCAAGACTTATATTGTGGTATTTGTCAAAGAGCCATGATAATTTCCTCTTTCTCTAAAAATCAAGCTTCGATTCCAATGGATTGGAATCATATCCAATCTTGAGTAACCTATCCTGGGATTTACCTAAAATTAGCAGCTTTCAAATGGAGTAAACTTTTCTGTTTCAAGAGAGCGTTCAACTTTCAAGGAATTGATATTGCGAGAAGTAATGGATAAACAAGAGATTGTTTACAAAATGTGCCTGAGGAGTAGAAAAGTGTTCATTTACTCTACCCTCTCATTATAATGTTGTATTAACATTTAAACTAAGAATCTATTAGACAGATTAATCTTCCTGAGATAGATACATACAAGTACATCAAGAATTTATAATATTCCTTATCATTAAGTAATGGATAATCAAGAGATTGTTTACAAAATGTGCCTGAGAAGTAGAAAAGTGTTCATTTATTCTACCCTCTCATAATCTAAATGTTGTACTAACATTAAAACTAAGAATCTATTAGACAGATTAACTTTCCTGAGACAGATACATACAAGTACACCAAGAATTTATAATATTCCTTATCTAAGTACTGTAACATTGCAACAACTAAATTGAGCTCAAATTAAACGCGAGTTTTTATTTCTTAGTTTCAATTTTCCTTTCTTTGTTTTGAATCTTGAAAGTCCAAATTATATTATGAAAAAAGAAAACTAGAGAAACAGGAAGGCTACATAAACTAACAATTACTATTAGTTATGAAATATGAATAATAAAGCCTTTGCTATTTCATAATGTCTGAGATTTAATTCAAAGAAAACATATATTAGATATATTACACAACTACTTCAAACTTCAAGAAGCACTGCAGTGTGCTATTTTCACATCATTCCCAAAGGAAGATTAGGTATGAAATTGCCTGAAAAAATATTGCATTATCTTGGAGAGCATGATGGATTACATAGAGCTCAGATCACCTGCCTTGGGATGCTAGAATCAGCAAACATCAATTATGATCATAACGATGATAAAAACAGCTCCAAGCATGGGCTATTATTGGACGTACAGAATGGTGGGCTGATGAACCCATCTCCCAAGATGCATTACTATAAAATGTTACATAACTTATTTCATCTAACGCTATAGTTTATTTAAATCCTTTGTCTGCAAACAGACTTGTACATCTTTGGAATGATTCAGTTTGCCTTGAGATAGAAATAAACAAGAAATGAGATCCAACAAGCAACGGAAAGATGGAAAGATTGGAAAGAAACAGTATACAACTGATGAATTCATTATTAAGTAGCCATCTTTAATGGACTCTTCAAGGGTATTGAGATAACAATGTTGTCTGTGTGGAGCCAGAAGGGCATTTATCTCATAAACTTTAACACAAACTTAATGCCCTTATGGCTTTTAAAACTGAAAGACAGACTCTTTTTCTTCCTGCTACCCTGTTGCTAGTGAATATAGCATGTTAAAAGACCTCATCATAGTGCAAGGGTATCAAATATTCATGTCTCCTGCATAATGAAAAGAGGGAATTCTGTTGGTTTGATAAAAGATATTGGAGACTTATGCTTGCCTTAGAGAATTACTCATAATACTTACCGTAATATCCTCTCATGCACTACATAATGTTAATGTTAGGCTATATGAAAAGGTTTGCTTTTATTTTTGTATAGAGAAATCATTCCCATAATAATGGTAATGATAATAAAAACACATCTATTGCACAAAATCTGTTTTTGATCTCTTGTAGCAAGTTCCAAGTAATTTCTTGGTGAGCCATCAGTTTTGCTGCATGCAATATTTGCAGAAGCATTCATTGGTAAAACCCACCAAGTCTAGTATTCAAGATGATTCGGGATGCATTCCAAATGGAAATCCAAAGTGTAAGTCTTCAAAGAAAGATCTGATTAAAATCTGCCTAACGTCTGTCATGAAGATCCTAGCTTCATGCTAATGATATGCTTTGGTGACAAGCTGCTATTAAAGCTTCAACCTCCTACAACCTTAACGCCCACCACAGCCTTTCTGCTAAGCACATCTTGTTTTCATGACAATGCTCAGGTTTCATGAGAGACGTGTTTAAAATTGGAGCTGGGGATAAGATTCTTAGGAGCTTTGAAACATAATACAAGGTGGGAATAAAGAGGAAATAAATCTGTTTTCGCAAAGAAAGATGGATTATCACTCAATCCAGATAATCCGGAGGCAAACAAAAAAAGAGTGTGAATCACACGGGTAAGAAACCTTTAATAAATACTCTGAAAAATATACAGCTTAAGTCAATCTGAAAATTTCATTTTATGATGATTATGATAACTATGATGTTGTTAATGATGATGATGACAATAATGATAATAATGATGATGATGTTGATGAAGATGATGATAATGATGATGATAATGATGATGATGATGTTGATGATGATGATGATGATGATGATGTTGATGAAGATGATGATGATGATGCTGATGTTGATGATGAAGGTGATGATGGTGATGATGGTGATAATAATAAAGATGATGGCAATGATGATGATCATGATGATGATCATGATGATGATCATGATGATGTTGATGATGATGGTGATAATGATGAAGATGATAATGATGATGATGATGTTGATGATGATGGTGATAATGATGAAGATGATAATGATGATGATGATGTTGACGATGATAATGGTGATGATGGTGATAATGATAAAGATGATGTTAATGATGATGAAGGTGATGATGATGATGATGATGATGATGATGATCGATGTTGGTGATGATGGTAATGATGATGATGATGGTGGTGATGATGATGACGATGATAAAGATGATGTTAATGATGATGATGCCAATGATGATAATAATGATGATGATGATGAAGATAATGATGATGTTGATAATGATGATTTAATGATGATGGCTTCTTGTTTAGTGCCGGTATCCTCATCTACCTGGTGCTCAAGGACTCAATATACAGTGTCTTAAAAAAAAACTTAACGTTTTAATCACAGTGTCGATAAAGAAATTTTATTTTCAACTATTCTCTATATGTTAGCTTTTTTTTCCGGAGATGATATCGTAGCTAGGAACAAGTAAGTCTTGAAGGCTGACATGAGGTTGACAAAGACTCAGCACTATCAATAATTTGTGGAAAGCTATCCCACATCTTAGGTCCAGAGAAATAGAACGTTCTGTCACCCCAAGCTGTGTGATTGAGAGACAATACTTCACTGGGAGCTCATAGATGTAGGACTGGGATTTTACATCCATAGGTTCAAAATCATGAATACCTATCCAAACAAAACCAACTATCAGCTACAAACGTGGTTGTAATCAACAGGATACTAGAATGAATTATTAAACTTTCAAACTTGAAACAACAAAAGGGGAGGCCTTTATTCTAGAATAAAGGCCCCGGACACAATGTGGTAAAAAGCCTAACATGCTTCCTCTTGATGGTAAGAGCCTATAAAGATGGGGAAAAAACACATAGCTGCACATCACATTGCCCCAAAGGTACCCACTGATCTGAATGGGAAAATCCACAAAGATTAGCTGATTTTTCTAGGCATTTTACCAACTCAAGTCTAAGTGAGCATAAGATGTACTAATACATATAAGAACATCATTAGGTCTCCTTTAAAACTTTGTATGATATTCAGCACTAGCAAGGTGTTTAAAGCACAAAATACCTCCATTTTCTGGTCATTTGACTGTTCAAAATTCCACACTGCCATGCGCATTTCCTCAATCTCTCTGCATGTGTCTCCTGTAATGCGTCATGCAATGGATAAGAAATAGACCACAAGGTTGGATGGCAGGCAGTGTGAAGCATGATGAACAGTTCATCATGATTGAGGCAAGGGTGCTTGTTTCAGCTGAAAATGACACCTGCCAACCAATTTCTGCCAAACGAGGGCTAGGCGACGTCGTCTTCTTGTTGCTAGGCAACCCATTCATGTGCTATGTTTCATGTTGAGGAGAGGTAATTGGGAGAGCGCTTCATATCAAGCATAGATTTCACATCAAGAAGCCTCCCAGCATCGGCTGGTATCCAGAGAATAGGGTAATTTTATTCCAAAGAGCATTCTGGCGTTTGATAGGATGTACATATATGTGCAACCATTAAATTCAATTTTACAGTCTGGATTCAAAAGCGCCATGTAACATCAACTGTAATTTGTGAGCAGACAAAGAAATCTGAGCATTTCAGAGGCGACAAGTAAGAAGGAGACCAAAGCTGAAAGGTTCTAGCCTCAATCTGAAGACCTTTAGCATGGCATTTTATCTTCATTCCATCTTCTCTCCGTCCAAGTGAAAAATGGGTACATAGTAGGATGGGAACATCACTGAGGTTGGATAAACATGTGCGTGTGGCTTTAAAGCCCGACTGCACTACTTATAGCTACTTGCGCCCTCTATATAGCAAACAATGCCTAATAGGTGCCTGTTGGTCCCCCATGAACCTCTTTTTCTTATGTTAATTGAGAGCCAATCTGACGAGATAACCACCTGTCGGTGACCTTGCGGGGAGGTCTAATCCCCCTGGCCAAACACAAGTACAGACAGACTTTAAGATGACAGCTGGCTGGAATTATCCCACATTGACAATAAGTCCAGCATCTAAATAGAAAAAGTACAATTGCTATTTTCACTATCATTACAAAACAAATGTAGCATAATTTTACACTAAGTGAAGGCAAACAATTTTCACCCAGAGAAGCCAGTAGTAAACAAATATTGACTACTTTGAGGGGAACTATTGCCCAAGGTGATCTAGAAACTTAACTGCACTGTGACTCGAGATGAAGTGGATGAGCAAAGTACAGTCTGGAGTTCACCCAGGACCTATTAGCTTAAACCATGACCAGAAAATAAGCAGTTGATATTTGTGTTATATATACTGCATCCCTCACGGCAATTCTCAAAAAGAGACATGCTAAAGAAATATGCCTGTCAAAAATGTATTTATTGGTAAGCAGTGTGCCTGACTATGAGCATCACACAAGTCTCACTACGTGTATCCATGCACTCTTAAATTCACACAACCATTGTGTCCTGGTATTGTATGCCCGGTCAATATCTTTCGCTATATACTGCCCAGCAGTCAGTAGCGAATTTGAAGCCTGCAGTTTTGACCAATCGTAGGCCAGGAATCTTCACATGCAGTATATAGCATATCATCTGTTCGGAGCCAGAAGGGGGTTAACACTGTACTTGAGTTGATGCCCTTCTGGCTACAGACGATAAACTAACATTAAAGATAAAGTTGAGTTCTAGTCATGTGATTGCATTGTGAAAGAAAAGGTGTGGAATGGATCAGAAAAAGTTGATCATGTAGCATGTAAGTATTGGTGTGTACTGCAATGTTCTGGAGTCATCAAAATCATAAGAAACTTGGCCCAGTCTTGATAAAGTAACAAGCGCTGTACACAGAAAGATGCACATAGGACTACACAAATGGTGTCGGGGCTACTAACCTTGATTTCTGTATCTTTCTATGCTCATTACTCAGCCAGTATACATTTCCTACCAAAATTGTTTGGCAAATGATTTTTTTTTGTTGTAAATTTGATTATTCAGTGTAAGTTTCGTTTGATTCTGTGAGAATTCATTTTCTTTCTTTTTTTACCAGAACTCAAGTTTATCTTTAAAAGATGCATCGGATAGCTACTCACCGTCTGGTCTTGCATGTGCTTCCACTGATTGGATGATGGTACTAGAATTCTCTTTGGCAATGACATCTCCCTTTAATGAATCTCCTACAGTAAATCTGCAAAGAGCAAGGGTGATCAAACAAAACATATAATGTATGCCGTCAAATTCTGTCGGATGAAGGAAAAGATTACACAGAATATAGTTTAAGCAGCACATATAAAACAATATAAGAAATCAAAGATATTTTGGAAACAAATCTTTTAAGAAAGTATTTGGGACCTTACCAGAACTAATACTGGGCTTGTAGTTTATCCTCAAGATTAACTTGTACCAGTATGCTTCTAATATATATGTAAAAGAGCACAAGGGTAATAGAGACGAATATATTGTCCCTCTACCAGTCGGTTCTCCCCCCCCCCCCCCTTCATTTTAAGTCCCAATTCAATGGAAATGAACTGTACTCTAAAACCCATTGCCTACTGGTACCGAGTGGTTCCTGTATTCAGTCTATAGAGAATTACAGAATTCAGAAGTCAACAGCTTAAAGATATGTCAACAGTTCTTAAAAACATTAGCCCTCTTTTAAATCTTACACCCAAAACCACAGAAAAACTGTTTTAAACTCTTTTCCCTCCTTATCAGGGGACATTTTTAGAATTGTGTCTCTGGATGGAGTCGACTGATCGGCCTTTTATACTGTACCTGATTTGATATCGATGATCCGTCTGAAGGAATCCTACGTTGACATCGATGGAGCTATCAATCTCTCTTGAGATTAGAATCTCAGAATGATCTGTGACATCCTCAGGAAAGTGGACCTTTGAGCGAGATCTTGGTCTCATCTTCACCTGGCTCGTTGTCTGTTCTAAAAATTAAAAAAAGAGAAGAGGGGATATTGTTCAGCAAGGAGGTGGTGCATTTGGAGTACATGTCCATATTAAAAAATAATCAAAATCCTTATCATCTGTTGAGACCCAGAAGGACATTAAGTCACAGCTAACACCCTTCTGGTTCTAAGCAGGTAACAGAGCTAGGGGCAGAAGGAAACCATCAAGGCATCTGTCTCTGTGTTCCGGAAATGGATCTTAACATCTTTGTCCCATCGCAGCTACTGACGAATGCGACAATAACCTGTTTAGTTACCCTTTAAAGGCACACTGCCATACTTGTAGCTACTTGCTCCCTCTATATAGAAAACTTCCCCAATCGGTGCCTGTTGGTCCGCCATGATCCTCTTTTTCCGCCATGATCCTCTTTTTCTTATGTTAAATGAGAGCCGAGTTAATGAGATAGCCACCTGTCACAGTGACCTCGATGGCTCGCTGTGTGGTCTAATCCCTTCTTGCCCAGTAGTGGTGATGGTCTTTAAAACTGACTTTTCAACACTGAGCTCTCTGCCTAAAGGAATAGTGAGGGGGGGGGGGGGGGTATGCCACAATTATATTTTGATATTATCATTGCAGACGGTACAAATATGTAAAATAAAATATCATGAAAACTAGAAGAATTGCCACCTACGTATCCTTGTAGGCGAGGAGGTAGCAGACATGGTTCACTTTTAATGAGGGCATGTATTTGTACTCAAAACACTATCATCACCACTTCATTGAACTCTACACATTGAGCCACAGGCAAGACAAGCAATTTTCACTGTCTTTCCTTTGTCTTTCCTTTTTCTCATCATTCAATTTGTCATTACCAGAAGCAAAGAGAGAAATATCTTTGTTAATCTAATAGTCATAAAAGCTTTTGCTCGGAGCTGTTGTGCAGATAGCTGAAGTGGCGGCATAGCCATTTTAGAATTCATTGATTTTTGCAAAAGCTCTTGTAATGTTTTTCTTGATAGCACTTTCTGTGACTCTTTGAAATATTCAATGTTGGTCATCTTGGTGATCCCTTATTGTAAATTTTTGACCACTCTTTTTTTCTTTTTAGTGTTTATTGTAATTGACTGCTACAAAAGAAAACATCATGCTTGTAATTAAGCACCCAAGAAAAAAAAAACTATTATCATCAAATTAAGTCTAAATGAAGGGGGGGGGGGGGGGGTAAAGCAGGATTTTTTTATCAAGCCATGCTGATATATTTTGGCAGACAATAATATAAATAAAAGTCACGAGAGCAGCAAATAACTATTATTATCTATGCTAATACTTCCTGTTGGGCAGGAAAGATTGCCTCCCCCACAGAGTCAGACTAGGGAATGCCCCATATCAATTATCATCATGACATGAACATTCAAAATGAAAAGAGCATGAAATATAGGAGGCTCATCACACAATAAGAAGGAAAAAAACAATACAAATAACATGTCTTCTACACTGCTCTCATACAATAGGCCCCTTTGCATTAATATGTACTGCTTTGTGAAAAAAGGGCATGGCAATAACGTTTTTTTGTAATTTTGTGTATACATTAATAACATCAATAACATAATTGCGATAATACTTCCTGTGGGCCAGGAAAGATCCTCTCCCCCAGAGACTCAGACTTTGGATTTCCCCCCCTCATGTCTACTAGCATTATGACATATATATTCACAATGAAAGGAATATGAATTATAGAAGGCTCTTTATGAATTAACCATTATAACAACTATTATAACAATAACATGTCCCCCAAACAGCTCCCTAACAATAGGCCTCTCTGGATTAATATGTACTGCCTCATGAAAAACAAATTAACAAGCTGTAGGAAAATATTCAGACATCACGTACAGTACTTCATTGTATGCCAGGTAGAATGTCATGACCATGAGCAAGGTTAATCTGTGTATAATTATATAAGTTAACACATACATGTAATATCACCCTTAAGCTTCTGCTTCAATATAGAATAGTGCAGTATCTTTCACAGAACAGCAGAACTGGACATGTTCATACCAATAAGCTACTAATGATAATTAACACCTATGGTTCAGTCAAGAATATCTTCCTTAGATGTAAATATACTCAACCATTCATTTTACAATCTACATACATATACACTAAATGAGTCGGTGATACACATTTCCTTTAGAGAAGTTATCATATCAATGTAGAGTTCATGTTCATTAATCCACATAGAATCAGATAAACTGGTATCAAAAAGCTTTAGCTTATGAATATTCATGAGAAATAGGTTGAAATTGAGTATATCCCACACATGTAGACATACTTTGCATCAGTGAGCTAAAGAAGATGACTTTCATATTTGAAGGGGTCAGTGTTGACTCCAGGAACGGAGGGACTGCATTCATGTTCCCAAAATCTCTGGTAAAGGGGTTCTTTTCAAAATCAGCCTGTATTGACTTTACACACCGGACTTAGGGGGTGCTTTCAAAGGGAGGGGACATGCATACACATACCCTACCGTAAATAACACTGAGGGGGGGGGGGGGGGTGGTGTTGACTATCTCCCAACCATCCTGTACATGAACTACTGAGCTGTAACTGTTACATCTGAAGTGGGATAGCGTTGACTATATCCCAACTGTCTAGTACCATTAAGCTATTTTATATGTGAAGTGGGCCATGCAGTGTTGACAATCTCCCACACATCTAGACGTGCCCCGGAGCTAAACGTGTCAACCACTGGATAAATGAAGAATGGGAGAGTGAGAAGCATATCCGGTATACGTACGCAGGCCACGCACCCTTTAGTAACGCACTGGTTGAAACATTCATTCGGGCCACATACGCTTCAATGCATCTGTTTTAATGTTAAGCTAAAATGCAGATTGAAGTATTATCATACTTGCGCTCATTAAAACCGACGGATGATTTATCATGGAGTTTACATTCATGGATCAAACCTTCAACGTGTTTGGTATTAAATAGGTACATTTTATAACCTAAACAACCACAATCAGGAGTAAACAAATAAAATAATCTTACAATGGAATTCTGACATGTTGTAAGATGAATTAATGTGGATCTTCACATAGTTGATAGCAGTCTTGGTTCTGTCTGAGCTCCTTAGTTTACAAACATTGATCTTAAATACCTACAGAAAATGAAACTGTATATTCAACTTATTTGTATCATTTCTAAATAGGGCACGGATATCATCCAAGGAAAGGGACTCTGTACCCAGAGAAATGAGAGGAGTTGAACTGATTTTCTTCCAGACAAATAAGATGTTCTTCATCCAAACAAAAGGCCTCAACGAGTAAACCATTCTATTTAAGATAACAACCATAATAATAAAACAACCTTGTATCTAGAGCATATTACATCATAACATCCCTATTCACTTCTAAAACAGTTTGGATATTACTGCCCTAGCTTTAGTTCCAGCATCGATCACTCTCATTGGATAGTGCATAACAAGGAATACATAATGCTAGGTACCCATTTAACACCTGGGTGAAGAGAGTCAATTGCACATAAAACGCCTTGTCTACGGACACAAGCATTTGGCAGAGATTTGAATCCTAAACATTTTAGAATAAAGTGGTGGTGGTGGTGGTTATTTTACCTGACTGCTAAGAAAGCATAAATGCTTGTAAGTAAGCAACCAGACGGCCGACGGCTTTAGGTCCTCTCCGAGGGACCTGGTAATGAGGATTAATGCCTTACCAAAGGACACTAGCGCATCGCCTTGGTTTCGAACCCGGGTCACCGGATTACGAGAGACCACTGCTCTACCGACTGAGCTATCGCGCCTCCTCAAATGGATCACTGCTCCCAAATCTGGCATAGAAAAGGTTAAGCACAGATATTTTATACCATCAGTTCATCTGCATTCCAGCATCCGGGAGGTGGGAGATTGCATCTTCCTTTCCTATCAACTCCTGCAGAGCAATCAGAACTATGGTAAGCCGGATGGCTATCTATACCATGGTCACTGAATTAAATGAGAAAACAGATTTTAATCAGGGAGCTCGACTCAGCTCACCCTCATGAAATTGGAATAACTTCTGGGTTAGATTTCTCCCAGACATAAGCTGCTGTGGTGATGGAGGAGAAGTTAATAGGGGTGTTTTCACTGAATTATGCTCCACCAATCTAGCTTGGGAGGTAGTGAATTTGAATTTGCATGAGCAAAAAGGAAAATACTGTTAGGAAAATACTGTTTGACAAATAACATGTTGTGAGCAAAAGTCAGGAAATCGTGAATAAAACATTCATATTAAGCAAACGGCAACACCAGATAATCAGACAATGAATGATAAGCCTGTGCAGTGATTAAGGTCAGAACATGAAACATCCATTATCTTGTATTTCTTGAACAGCATCCTTTAAAGTACAGAGGAACAGAACGCGATGAATTCGTTCTTGCTTTTTGTCATGAATAAAAAGACCAATTTTGTGAGTGAAATTCATTAGAAAAAATAGAGAAACTCACTTATTTTCTATTCAGAGCCAGACCAAAATTAACTCCCATACTTATACACAGAGTTAATGCCCTTCTGGCTCTCAACAGACAAAAGAATGTCAAAAAAATGAAAGCCCTCCAAATAAGTAGAGAAGATGAGGAAGGAGACTTGTTTATAGTACAATCATTTCTCAATGAGATTTAGACATGATATATCTTGATACGGCATGAGGGAATCATATGCATTAATAAATCATTTGGGATTGCATGTCCACCGTAAGCATACATCATTGAATGCAAGCAATGAATCGTAATGGTCATGACTAATTCTGTGACAGTCTAAATGGAAAACACATACAATAATTTGAGACTGTTGGTTTGTTAATATGAAATACAATGTTTATATTGTATTTAATTAGTCACGGAAGAAAATTTGCTTCAGCTAGAAGATGCTTCTCAAAAACGCCATGATGACAATTTACAATAACAGAAGAAAAAATACCCTATATACTCACTGACCTTTAACTCACTTTCATCACAATTTTTTTTTCTCCTAAAATTCTGTTTGCACAAAATGCATGGATCTGCTTTCAAAATAAGTTTTGCTGTTCTCACTTTTCAAGATTATTATAGTTTTACTTGACTATACTTATTTTGCAGCTATACATTTTGCTAAGTGTTTTCGTCCTTGTTGTTGCAATTTTTCAAAATTCATAATATAAAAATTTGTTTGAATGTATTGATAGAATAAGCTACAAATTCATACCTATATGTAATTATATTATTTCCTGAATAAAATCTGCATAGCCTACCAACAACACATATATATTAAAAACTATACACATTCCATAAAGGTATAGAAAAGCATTAAATATCACTAAATACCCAAGCAAATCCTGAGAAGCAATTAACACTCAGCAAAACAAAACATGACTGTCAAGGAATACCGACAACAAATCAAAACAGGTAAGAAAATACCCTTGCCATAAACAAGAAAAAGAGGAAAACAGGGGGGAAAGAAATTTATAATAACAAAAATCAACAAAGTTGTGGTCACAATCTTGACCTATTCACAGTTTGTTTGCCTACTGTCTATGTAAACACAGCGTTTATATTGTTAATATTCTGCTGTAACAACTGAGAGGCTCTCTTATATTAACTAACCCGGGTACACCACTGTGACTGGAAAACAGATCTATAGTTTTTTGTTTTTTATATTATTTTTTATTACATCTTCCTTGAAAGCTTTTCTCTCTTTCTACTATTGATTTTTTTGTTGGTAAAGCAATAAATACATTTTTTATCTTTTAATCTTTTCTATGATTTTGAAGAATGATTTATGTTTTCTCTCTCTCTCTCTCTCTCTGTTCGCCTTTTTAACTGACTGCCTGTCTGCCGCTGTGTATATAATTATGTGAATAGTCATAATGTAGGAATCTCTCTCTCTCTCCTTTTTCCTTTTCTTTTCCTTTTTCATTTTCTTGTTCTTCTTGTTCTTCTTCTTCTTCTTCATTCTCTTTCCTTTTCTCTTGAATTACAATCTCCTTTCTAAAATCGGAACTACATAATTTCAGTCTTTAAAATCCCTTTGAATATCATATATCTGTAAATGCAGTGAACAGTCCCAACAAATCAATTTCTCCATTCCAATAGAGCATGTGTCTGTGAATACATTATTGCGGGTGAACTTTGAAGAAGACACACAAATATTGACTTAGATATAGATCTGCACAATGCAGCGCATTCTGAAATCAACTACTACTGTCACACCCAAAGACATTGACAAATGCGAAGCGAATGGAGGAGAACAATAAGAAAAGTATATCATGTGATCAACATGTGCCTGTATTCAAAAGGTTACCCGTCTGTCACCCTCTCTCAGTGTTGAAGTACGGTCTATTGTTAATGTTTCAGTTTTTAACTGTGATGAGTCATTCGGAGCAAATATATTACTATGATTTCCTTAAAGACTTGCAATGATACATTAAATGAATACAAATGCTTATAACCTGTACATTTGATTTTACTTCTAAAAGCAAAATCTTGATTGTTGTAAGCAAAAAAATTGTAATTCTTTATTTTTGTATTGCAACAGCAACCAATAACATAAAAAATGGCTTTTCTACATTAACATCTGAATCAGAAGTTTTGTTAAAAAAATTAAAAAAACATAATGATAATATATTTCTTCCCCTGGATACTAATCACTTTGTTAAAATAATTCATGCTCTTCAGTCACACGTTCAGGACAATGTTAAGGTGATCAAATACTGATAAAGTAATAAGCTATACTCTAATACAACAACAACATTAAACCCATACAAATATCATTTACATGTATATAAATATGCATTCAATGAAGTCTCTATACATGACTCAAAGGCATCATAATAATAATAATAGGTCAATTTATAAAGCGCAGCAACTATACTCTATCGCTGTTAATACAAGAATGGAGATCCATGAATTAAGGTATCATTACCCCGGCTGTAGCTGAGCTGCCATAATAAGACGCTAAAGCATTCAAAGCATTTTTTCTTATTGGGTACCCATTTACATCACCTGGATGGAGAGTGGCAAATGTAGATTAATGTCTTGACAAAGGACATTAGTGCCGCAGCAGTGGACTCGAAGCATATGACCCATGTGATCAACAGTTCGTTGACATATCCGCTAGACCACGACACCTCGACATGTACATGTTAGTCATTCTATATATAGCATTCTATATAACAAGTGTTATGTAAACAAATATTGCCAGAAGTAGAAATTGTATGACGAAAGACAAATTAATTGACTCCCAATGGTTGAGTGCTGTGGGCCAAAGGCACACATAATCCAAATGTTCATATCTTTCTATTTTTAGAATCTGCTTGATATGTGGACCATGAGCAGCATTCAGCAATATGATTGTGTCGAGAGAATACCTGGATATTGGAGCAGTTGTGAAAATATTTTCTTATCTTATCTTAAGCTATTTCTCAAACTATGTCATTGTAATATAGCTTTAACGCCCTTTAATCAAAGGTCAAATCTTATGCATTTCATATAATATCATCCTTGAGGGGTTGTAGGTGACTGAAAGCTTTATTGATGACACACAATGCTTATTCACTGTTTTCATTGTGATTTATTATTTCAAATTCTTTCAAACCAACTCAGGCAGTTATAAGAGCGGAGTGTAAGAAAAAACAAGATTTTACAAAATGCTACATGATTATTTTGATTAGCCCAGTGTGATTTTCAATCCCTTCACCTTACAGCTTATACAGTAGCTATGTTTTCACGCTATCATCATAGTTTCCAATTTTAAAGATAAAGTTGAGTCCTGGTCATGCGATTGCATTGTGAAAGAAAAGGTGTGGAATGGATCAGAAAAAGTTGATCATCTAGCATATAAGTATTGGTGTGTACTGCAAGGTTCTGGAGGCATCAAAATCATAATAAATTTGGCTCAGTCTTGGTAAAGTTACAAGCACTGTACACAGAAAGATGTATATGGGACTACAAGAACATATATGGCATAAAAATCTGTCCTGATTTGTATGATGTTACATGCCATATTTGGAATATTAAGGCATTTGAAGAGCCATGCTTTTCAGGGAACATTTTTTATCTGATGTTCTTCCACACTTGCATAATAACAATGATAAAGCTCACAAATTATTTTTCACCTCTTCCCAGAACTCAACCTTCTCTTTAAAAACACGAGCTGAACTTAAAGTTACGGACTCTCATGCGAACCCAGCTTCAAAGAGTAAGAAAGCTTGTGTTGATAAACATGGGGGGCTACTGAAGGTCCTTTAGTTCCAGTTGATTGGGTAAGATGTTTAGACATTCCAAGCTCAAGGGCTTTCCATTACACCCTCGGCTGGGTAGCAATGAGGCTTGAGGTCTAACCATACCAATCTCATTACTCCCATCCTATGACCATGGTGCTAGTGCCATACATGCTATATACATGGTCAAGTGCGTACGAGTATAACAGGAAATGTATCAGCTGAATAGCTATAAGTTTCACTTCAATTCATTCAAACATTGATTGGTATTTGACCAATTGAAAAGAACTACTTAGAGGAAAATCTATATCTATATCTATTACAGCCTCAAAACTGATTTAATTTGAAACAATAAAGAAATAAGAACAATATACATGCTACATGTATCTGCTGAGAAAAAGACATGTGTTGATTCATATACATGAACACAGAGATTTAATGTCCTTCGGCTTCTCAATAGAAAATGTATAACGGGTTAATTATTTAGAAGATTAACCACAACAGGAAAGTACAAAATGTTCACAAGACCATATCCATCCAGATGACATGAAACTAAATTATCACAGTATATCACTTTGGATTTACATAATAAGTCTTTTGAGAATAATAACTGTCCCTAATTTCCCAATTAATGTATGCCTACATGCACGTTTTTCAAAGACACTGTGGCATTGCCCAAAATGGAAATAAATGAATATCATTTTTCAAGAAGAAAAAAATACATCATTCCTTTAAAGGGACTATGTCCCATTTGCAGGCCAAAAAAATGAAAAAGTTAAATTCCAACTGCATTTGAAAGATAATACTAATTTAGAACTTCCCTAAAAAAGGTGGGGCTTGAAAATGTCTTCAAGTGGGAAAATAACGACTATTAGTTGTCAAATCGACTTTAGGGCTATAGAGCCCAAAAGTAATAGTCTTGATTTTCAGACAACTGTACCGAATGGTCATACGTTTAGTGTGCAAAGATTCAATCAGTTTAATCTTGGCCATCACAAGAAGTGGGTTATTGATGTAGACAAATGCTCATGTACCCTTTACAACTCTTTTCATGTATGTTATTACCAAAGAAGAAAAAAAAGCCAGTCAGTCACTCAATAGTGTCTGACAGTGAAGTCTAGCAAGTAAACGGGTTTCCTTGCATAATTTGAATATGAGGACACTGCTAACGTTTAAATTTCACAGATAGGACGTACATGACATATTCTTAATTCCTGCAAAGTTCTACAGCATTTGAGGTTGGCTGCAAAAGGGACATAGTACCTTTAATATGATATGCAATGAATGCAACAAATTATAACATCATCTTCTATTCTCCCTTCTCATTGTAGTTTAAAACTGGCTTCCTTCTGATACAATTAGCCTGGAAACCTAAATGTATTGAATGTTTGAAACTAATTACTATATTGAAAGACAAACTCAAAATCATTCCCCAAAATCGTACTATAGAAAACAGCACAAGAAGATAGACAAACTGCTTTGGTCAATGTGCATGCAACGCAAATGGCTGTCAGTGCTCAATATGTGTGTATCGAGAAGGTGTACGTTTGGTGACTAGAGAAAGAGATCATGAATCGGATTCCATTGACCACCTACCCTAGAGAACCAATTTACATATGAGGTAAGCCAAATAAAGATTGGGAATGAGAGAGGGACAGGGAGATAAGGAATCGAAGAGAGGAGTAAGACAGGAGGGAGATCAATGAAGAGAAATGGAGAGGGTGTTGGAAGCACGAGGAGGAGCAGGCCAAGATAGCTACATGGTACACCTAGTAGTAGAGAGGTGATAGGAGGGAGAGAGGAGGAGAAGGCAGAGAGAGAGGGGGGGTAGGAGAGATAGACAGACAGAGAGTAATGTGAGACAGAGAGAGAGAGAGAGAGAGAGACAGAGAGGCAGAGAGGAAGAAAAAGAGAGAGACAGAGAGACAGAGAGGAAGACAGATAGGAAGAGGGGGAGAGAAGGAGACAATAAACAATATAGAGGAACAGATACAGAGATGGATATGAAGATGGAAAGATGAAGATGGAAAGATGAAGATGGAAAGATGAAGATGGAAAGAGGCAGAATAAGAATGTATGAAATTGGGAGAGGGAACAAACAGAGAGAGGAACAGGAAAGGACATAGCAGTATGCATTAATAGAGCTGTCGTAGTAATATGAGAAAGTGAAATATGAGACGACAGGACAGGTGGTGTGGAAAAGAGAGATAATCCTCTCACTGCATTACCTCAAATTATGCCTTCTAGCTCTTGACCTAAATATCATCATTTCAGAGCCAGAAGGGCATTAACTCTTATCTCTATGCAGAGCAATGATGAGAGCTTAGTGAATACCACATCAGCACAGAGTAGGATAGATGCTGAGTAATCCACTTTTGAGTTTTATTTGATCTTATTCCTCATGGACTTTATTCAAAGGAATATAATGTTCAACATTTTTGTAATATACACCTGTACAGTACTATAAGATACATCCTGTATTTACATGGCGGTTCATAATAGGTCTTCAAGGGCTATGAGATATAACCAGAATGTCTTATTTTTTTCTTATTTTTCGCTACCAACTGTTTTATCACTCTTTCGAATAATTATGTTTGTAGTCATATAAGTGGGCACTGATATGTGGAACTAATAAATCAATCTATTTACACTATCATATGTAAAACTTCATAACTTTATCATGATATAGTTTGGCTTTATCATAAAATTTGAAGAAAAAAAGGGAAATATATGGCCAGTTCATTCATTTATCCTTCTAAATAACTGATGAGAATGACTATTACAAGCCTTCATAGGAGGACAAACAGACAGACAGACAGATACAAATAGAGCATATCCAAATCAGGCAGAAAGACCTATATGAAGGAAGATACAGACTTGTGCATCTTCAATTTGTCCAGGACAAACTATTCATATAAGGTAAATGGTGACACTTATCGAGTGCTACCAATTTACAATGTACGCTGGTAATACAAACTACTGGTTTGAGTTAGAATGATCACAATCAACCCTGAGAGGGGGAGACAAAGTGGGTCAAAAACCTCTAGCGAGAAGGTTTAATGGCATTAAGATGTTACCGACTTCCTGCAACAAGGCTGTTACTGCCATTGGAAATAATTACATGATGTAATTCTTGCTGCCTTATGGAGGACAGGTGACGATGTAAGTGTTATTGACACCATACCGAGACAGACCTTAATCTAATCTAACATAAATAGAAGCTCTTGTACCTGAGATAAACCCATTAACACTATTCTGACAAAATGATCCTGACAGACCAGACAAAAATAGATAATGCCAAGGTCTAGAATGAACGTGTTAATATAATTTGATTTTTATCTCCTTTTCTCCCTCAAAAAAGAAAAAGAGAGCAGGCAAAAGGGAAACTATATCAAAACACTTCAACATCTTCCTTAGATAGTAAAGTGGCATCTTTGCATGTACCAACAGTTTTAACTACCTCAGGATTACAAGATTTTTTATTGATGAGTACTATGAGGATACATGTGTGTAAGCTTGGAATGACCCACCACTAGACATAAGAAAAGCCTAATATGTTGCTGTCTTCATAGTTTTGTTGAAGAAGCACTTGTTTTCAGGAGCTTTTGAATAGTTTTTTATTGTGTGTTTTTTCAATCACAGCACAGTAGAGTATATTTGTATAATAGCTGAGCTATATAAATTTATCTAAATATCATCATTTTTATTATTATTATTATTATTAATTTAACATGAAGATATTACACTATTACATCTCCTGTTTGAAGCCAGATGAGAATCAGTTTAGATAGATGTATTGACAACTTGACATATGAGTTAATATCATTCTGGCTCTGAACAGACCATACATGTATATGAAGATTTTATGATCAAACCCCAGTAATGGAGCTTGCTTCAAATATTTCTGATTTGTTTATTGAGTGGTAGATTAGCAGTTGCTCCAGCAAAATGTACATAACTGATTTTATTTTTGTTAATCGTTGCTGGAAATTACAATCACTGAATTAAACGGGTGCAGTATTCATTGGCATGTTCCTAATCAATGTGCAATGGAGTGGAGGAGCAGCCTTGAGTGTTATTGGTAGCTAATCAGCCAAACAAGAGGCCCGATTATAACAACATCTGGTTACTCCCATCATGTATTACTGCAGGTACAAATCCTTGTCAGTCGTTGTGTGTAACAGTGTCTGCACTGCAAGACTAGGCTGATGGTATACTGCATAGGTTGTGTATTATGGCTGCTCCAAAGAAAGCCAGAGACTGACAGAGCTAGGCTCTGCTGGAGGCTTTAGGAATTTTGGTAAAGTGTCAAATTTGAGTCTGTTCCCTGCAGACTACTCTCGTGTTATTAAACAATTTGGTCACATGTTAACCATGGGGTTTAATTTGATGGAAACCAGTAAATAAAATAGACAGGTGCTAAAGGGCAATCTGCCTAATACATTTTTATCCAAAAAAGAGAAGCTCTAGTATTGAAAAATGCAACCGTTTCTTTGAGCAACATTTTATGACTAAAATTAATAAAAACCTTACAATTTTGTACAATTTATTTTTCCTAATGGAAACAAAAGTGTTAACCTGTAAACTTAGATTGTAATTATAGCAATACTTTGTTTATACATTTGAGATTCTCTAACAAATTTTATTCTGAGACATATCACTTGAGATGCTGAATTGAGAAAAAAAATTACGTGACTTCAGAGGCACCTGAAACACATTTGGCCCTCCCATTATTCTAAATATAATGTATCTAAATATAATGTTGTCTCATGCAGTTGATGAAAACAGCTTGGTAAATGGACTGCTTCTGAAGAAAAAAATTGTTCCATTAAATGACACTCCCATTTATCCTGATGCTATCCTGCACTCCATAGCATTCAAATTCCTACTACAGGGAGAAATAAATGTGAAAGGGAAAAAAAATGTGAAAAGGAAAGCAAGAAGAATGGCAACAATGGTTTGATGTGAGTTTGCTTTGTATGTGGTAGATGTAGATTAATTAGCTGAATTTTTAAAAACAACCTTGATTGGGATGAACTAGATGCTCATACAAGGCTGTAAAATGAATGCAGGGTGATGCTATCTATTCAAAATCAGGCTAATCAACATCTGTCCACATCAAGGATACAATGCACACGTACCAACCTGATACTACAATCCACTCTTTATTTAGACAATATAGAAGAATGATTATTGTATGTTTAGAGCCAGAAGGGTGTAAACTCTGTGTTATATTTGTGTGTGTGTGTGTGTTTACCTGGCTGCTAAGAAAGCATGTGTATGCTTGTAAGTAAGCACCCAGGGGACCCATGACTTCAAGTCCTTTCTGAGGGACTTGGTGATGCAGATTAATGCCTTACTCAAGGGCACTAGCGCATTGACTTGGTTTTAAAGGCACACTGCCATACTTGTAGCTACTTGCTCCCTCTATATAGAAAACTTCCCCAATCGGTGCCTGTTGGTCCCCCATGATCCTCTTTTTCTTATGTTAAATGAGAGCTGAGTTAATGAGATAGCCACCTGTCACAGTGACCTCGATGGCTCTCTGTGTGGTCTAATCCCTTCTGGCCCAGTAGTGGTGACGGTCTTTAAACCCGGGAATTCCCAGCTTCAAGGCCCCTGCTTTACCACTGAGCCATCACGCCTCCTGTCAATAATATGAGTTAATGTCCTTCAGGGCTCGAAGTACAGTAGATGATCTATATTCCGTACATATTGCCAATTTTATAATAAAAAACTTTTACAAAGCTGGGCAACTACTATTGCTGTGAAAGATCATTTCATCTGTTTGGAGACAGAGGGGCATAAACTCTTCTACTTTAACACAGACTTAACGCCCTTCTCGCTCCAAACAGCCAATTCATTCTAACCAAACATAGCATCACTGTACACTGAACATGTTCAAGTTTATAGAGTGTCGTCTCCCATCATCATCGTCTCCCATCATCATCATCGCCATTCATGTGATGATAATTTTTCAGGTAGGGCATGTTATTTCAGGCTCCAAACAGACTCCATGATCTATAGTGATGAATCAACCAGGCAGAGATGAGGAACCATCATTTAAAGGTTAATCTCTGATACTGCTGCTAGTGCTATCAAAAGTCTTATTATAAGGTAAGTGCCCAAATTAGCCCCATTCACAATGACAAGATGCAGTAGACCACTTCAAGAAAATAGCCAAATCAATAACATATTTCATAAAATGCAGCAGCTAATTAAAATGTCATTGAGCACTGAGTGATTCACATTTCTGTACTTTTTAACACTGATAACTCTGTCTTGATAGGATGTTATTTATGTATCTATACAAAAGTCAGTATTTTGGAAAATCAGTATTTTGTGTGTTTGGCATGGAATGGGGCACAATATTAAATTTAAAGTCATATGATAAAAACTAGAACATAAAAGGATGATATTGATTTCTACAATGCAGGTGATTGGCAACGAACTCGTAGGCGAATAATGCTACAAGGTATACCAAATGCTATTAGTTAAAACCTTTTTGGCTCTTTGGACACGAGGCTCTCTGGACACGAGGTACCGGCACAATTGTTTTCTTATCTACAATCCTATTCAAAATACATTTTGATGATACAATGACATGTAATTGATCTTGGTTAACCATCTTCAGATAATTGGTAATTTCCTTCCTGATTATGTTGAGAAGATGAACAGATGCTCGTCTTAATTTCCAGTTTATTACCATCTCCACTGATGTGCATCTAAGCATTTAAGGTACGATAATTAACCTAGATGGGGGATTGAAATTAGGCATAAGATGGCATTTACAGAAGGTTATTGAAGGTTTAATACTGTAGGCTAGTACTGTAGGAATATTACGTGAGGGTGAAATTAGGCATAATACTGCGTCTTGTTGGTATATACTGCAGGACCAACAATAATTAAGGATGACAAGTTGCTACCAGGTGAAAATTATGTGGTTGATAAGTTTAACAAAATTGTTGGTTCTTGCTAATTGCAAATAGGGTGCAGCAGCAGTAGAAGAATTAATCAGATAACTTGTCAGTATAAGACTAATTTGCCACAAGATTGCCACTAATTTGACTTTCATATAATTTGTTATTTTAATGCATTGAAGAAAGCTAACTCTCAGGATTCATTGTACAGTAAGTTAAATCTAAATTCCCATTCAGAAATCTTCTATTGTAGGGATAGACCATTCCCTTGGAGGGTCCATGTCCTGGTTTGTTACCTAGCTTACCGCCACCTTCCCATCCTCCTACAAACAAACCCTCCACTCACAGCCTTGTGTGCACTGCAAACAGTGTGCAATATTATGAGCGGGTCTCTCCATTGACACAGGGAGGTATTCACGTCACAGCCGAGTCATACATCATAAGGAGAGCCGAGGGGCTCCTACATGTTGTTTATGAGTGTCATACCGGGTGGAACCACCATCAAGATGGGTAGGAAAGACATAAGGGAAATCATCTGAGGTTTGAGTTATACCTTGCCAAGATAATCATCAGATGAGGCGACTCTTCTGGGAGGCAGTTTTCCAATTCAAATCTGATTTATGACCACTGCGAAATGAGGATATGAGACAATTTGTATCTACAGGTATAAATAAGAATGGCACTGACAGATTCAGGGGATGCAAATGATAGCGCCCTCCTGTTTAAAACCCAATGTGGTATATCTTGCTTTAAAGAATAAATGTACTCCCAAGTCATTTAAACTCAGAAACCCAAAGTGCCAACTCTAGAGTAGGGAAAAGAAAAATTTGCCCTATGTAGTCAAGTTCTTGTGCTGCTCTTCCCCTTCAAAACATTAATTGTTAAAGGCACCTAAAAATAGACCTATTTTATTGCTTGCCAGGTTATGGGCGAATTGTACCCTCGCCCCCTCCACTAACTTCTTCGCAATCCTGAATCTGCCTCTGAACGGGTATTGCAAAGCTTAGTTCACATCTGCCCCTGATTACCAGAAGGCATAACTTAAACATCACTGCTTTTATATCAGTAAGCTTCTCTTCTAACATGATATATTTGGGTCATATAACAATTGGATCACATACACACACAGAACTAATAATAATGATCTGTACCTTTAAAGGTAAAGACCAGTATTGGAAACGCCCCAATTTCAAAAAAATGAAATGGAAGCTCTTATTACCAATCTTGTGAAAGAATGTGTTTTGACTAATACATGATGATAACAAATTTGCAGGGAAACCGCCTACTAATTGATATATTTGGTAAATTAGTTTATCTATTGGTGTGTGAGAGATAAACGCACGTGTCGCGCACGTGTGCGTAGTCCCATATAAATCTTTCTGTGTACAGTGCTTGTAACTTTACAAAGACTTGGCCAAATTTCTTATCATTTTGATGATTCCAGAACCTTGCAGTACTAATTAAACACTAATACTTATATGCTAGATGATCAACCTTTTCTGATTGATTCCACAACGTTTCTTTCACAATACAATCGCATGACCATAACTGGTCTTTATCTTTAACCCCCCAAATAACACATTAAAAAGTCCTCACTACAGACACTCCCCATAAACACTCCCTTGAGGGGACACTCTGACATCCATCAGACACTGTAATCAAGAAACATGCATTCCTGTCATACATCCTGTATCTATAATGGTGATTCAATCCCAAGGTCGCTGCCGGCAGTAATAACTTTATCTGATCTATGTGAGCCTATCTCATGTATCATTTCATATACCTGTACTTATTCACAACAAGCCAAATCAAATATTAAAGGTCTCCCCGCATATTCAGCAAAAGTGGTGAAGCGTGAGTTCAAACATTGAGGGGGTGATGGCAACATGTAGGGGATGGCATCTGTCTCATGATATGCTAATTTACAAAGCCTGTGATTTGAAGAAAGGTGTGAGAGGGGTCCCATCATCTCCTTCTATCATCTATTTTTTCTTCTCCTCTTCCCTTTTTTCATATCATTTGATTAGGGGGAATAGGGAGTAGGTAGGATGCAGGGGGCACACCCTTCCACATGCCCCCTGCAACTAAGCCAATGCTCAGCAATGATTCTATGTATATATGTTTGAGTATGTATATTTACATAGATTATGTGTGAATTAAGATAATGCAGCCAAAGCAGCCTCAATACGCCCAGGGAAATCGCTGAATGCGCACCTGTAAATCCTCATTCAGATATACATGTATACACTGTATGCTGTGGTAAACTGCAGCGCTTTTTCCCCCCTATATAATGACGTAAGTGTAATGAAATACACTTCACATTTCTGTGTCTAATAAGACTGTGCTCAGTGAATATGCAGAGGAGCTTTGTTGCTCAAAACTTCAATTAATTTACATATGTGTTTTAAAATGTGGCAGTTTACCACAACATACCTGAACAAGGCTAAAGCATGCCTCTCTTACATCATCAGAAGCTTCATTCTCACTGCTATCAAAATATGGAACTCCCTACACAGCAATCCTAATTTGAAACAAAAAGTCTGGAAATCTAGACTAACTCTTTCACATGACATTACTCATTTAGTGATAACAACATTATTTGATATTTTTTATTTTTTATTATTAATATTTGTTATTAATTAATATCAGAGGCAGTGAAGCACTTGGCGGGACACTCAAAGCGCTTCCTGAGAATCTGCCTACTATGTACATTAATGAATGTGTAAATATTTGGTGATACTTTTTAGCATTGTATGTCTGTGAAATTTATATTGACATTGTCTTGTTGATCGGTGTTAGTCCATGAAAGTTGTAACTATACATACAGACATACCTGCAATTATACCACAATACAGCAAATTGATTCAAATGGAAGGGAAAAGAAACCAGAAATTAATTGGTATGTTAATGTAAAAACATTTGAACATCTTTCCAAGTTCGCTGGAATGAAAGCAGAAGAATCACACAGAGATAAAGAGAGTGGGAGAGAGGGAGAGAGAGAGAGGGGGGAGAGAGAGAGGGGGAGAGAGAGAGAGAGGGGGAGAGAGAGAGAGAGGGGAGGAGAGAGAGAGAGGGAGAGAGAGAGGGAGAGAGAGAGAGGGAGAGAGAGGGAATGGGAGAGGGAATGGAAGAGAGAGAGAAAGAGAGAGAGATTTGAAAAGATTCAAATGATATCAAGGAATTTTAAAGGATGCTAAATTGTGAAATTTCAACACAATTAAAGACAATCCAACATTTCACTTGATATAATTGTTACTTCATACAGGAGAAAATGTGCAAAATGGAATGATCAATTCAGTATTCTACAAAAAATCAGATATCTTAATCTAACAATGTCCTTGAATGATTGTTTGGTATTTGAACATGACACTGAAATAGTTGAGTGAACACAAGTATGCATGTAAGTGTTTCAAGATAATGGGTGCGTATCATGTTAATCAATCATGCATTAAGAATACAGTATCGATGCAAACAATAAATATTCTGATTCTTTGGTTTTCAAATCACTTCTACATTCCTGAATTCTCCTAGTAAAAATGCAGTAAGAAAAAAACAGACTGAAATCAATTCTATTTTCTTCTATCACTATGTAGAAGATGGGCTGTTTAGACCAGACAAATACAAAAATCACTAGTGAAGGAAAAAAAGCTGTTATGCAATCACATAAAAACACAAATCACATGTGAATCATGAGTTATGTATGAGTGTCAGAAATTTTAGGTTGATTTCTTTATCTTTCATTGCCCATACTACTCAGAAATTGTGTATTTTCTAAAGTCATTTTACAAATATCATGTACATTCAAGGTACATTTTCTTTGTTTCCATGAACATTTTATTTCCATCATAACCAGATATCAAGACTGCCTGTAACGAGGTATGTGAAGTCTAGCACCCAAAATTACTACGCCTTGGAGAAAATAGAACTTTTTCATACACTCTAGACGTGACAGAAAGAAGATTTATTTTCAGCAGTGATATTGCTTGGTTTCAACAGACAGACAACGCGATGAAAGAATAATGAGAGGACTTAATATATCATGGTTACAGCACGTCACTGTCTCTACTGGGACATATCTCCACTGCCAGAAGGAATGGAGAATCTATGTGTGGTGAAAACACCTGAGAGCATGAAGGTTTGTGCGATAAACCACCACAAAATAGTTGCTGCGGTTTTTTACCAAAAAAATCAACCCAAAATCCTATGCATATTCACTTAGTTCTGTGTTGTCAGATACAGAAATGTAAAGCGTATCACACTTCACGTCGTGATATAAAATATTTGAAACCCTGCAGTCTACTGAATCATATCTGGATGAGGCTCAACTATGTGCAATCCAACATTTATCATTCTACTATTAAAGGCACATTCCTACTGGCAGAGTAAATAGAGATTTATTGGCACTATTGGCAATGTGAACATCAAGTGCATGGTATGTATAAAGAAGAAGCAGTCTGTACATGCTCTCTTAGTCCTAACAACATAGAAATTCCCTTTTTCCCATACTCTATGGGGCAAAGTCCAAAATACAATTGCAAAACAAATCTCAATTGTATATGAATAACCTATATTATCCAAGCATTGCCAATTGATTAATGACGTACATCATACTGGTCTCAAGCATGCAACACTTATCATGTATTAAAAGCAGATCATTTGAGAGCAGTAGTAACGTCATATTTGAAAGAAAGAGTGGATTATAAAGGCACATTGTGAATTGATGTGGTGCTTAATTTGCCGCAAACGCACAGCTACATTTTTACACGTAAATGAATGGCAAATGCAAGGAAGACAGGTTCACTGAGCCCTATGTTATAAGATACATACATGTGAAACATATCACACTGACATCATCACAAAACAAAACACCGCAGTTTACCGCTGTACAGTATATCTCAACGATGCACATTTTGCAGCCATTGACAAATTTTGACCCCAAAATATTCATGTTAGACTGATATTCTTGCTGCAAGTATTTAATGAAGCTCTATCGATCTAGAGCTTTCAAGAGGTTAATGATTCATGACTTCCATGTACTTTTTACAAGATGAAACGTGAAAATTATAAGTTCATGGCGAGATCAAGGGAAATGAATAAGAAATAGTAGGACAGTGTGAAAGAGACTTTTAAACCACTGAGTAAATATTGAGAATAACACAGCAGGTAGCTCTATGTCATGAGTGCATTTTCACACATGATCCAACCGGTACAAAAGAAAGGATGTCTTGTTACAAAATACACTCTCATGTTAACCTACCTTGGCTAGCCAAACATTGTTGAGAACGAACAGCTAGACAAGAGCTACATTCCCACAAAACGTTGTATTATAAACTTTAAGTTTGCAAAACCTCAAAGTTGAAAACAGCTAACCGCGGCAAGGGTTCACACTAGACCAAAACAACAAGTATTCCAAGTTAACTACAAGTTGGGGAAAGTGTACATTTTAACTACTAGCTTGCGTAACCTCAAATTTAATTGCGTCCGCACGGCACCTAAATTTGAGTGAGAACCCCCCCCCCCCTGCTCAAACGTAAGATCTCTCATGGGTTGTAACTTAAAGTTTCATATTAAACCACAAGCACATCTCCACGGCTCCTTCCTACAAGATGACTTTGAAGTGTATATAACCATGACCTTAACTTCAAGTTAAATGACAGTCGTGTGAATCTTACTATTGAGATATGAGAAAATAAACACAAAGCTCAGAAGACAAAAGAACTCTCAGATTTCAGTGGATTGAATACGTTGAAATTTATTCTCTTCTCAATGAAAATATCTCCACGAGAGTCATAAGGGCTCTTTTCTATTCTCAATTGAATATTTCCACTTGACTGCCACAAGGCCGCATAAAACATAAAACATTAAAGGAATGTACCCCTGCAATAACTGAAAGTTTATTTATTTATTTCTCTTTGTTTGATTGTGTGTCTGTTCAGCACTCATTTATTAAAGTACTTAAAAGGCACAATGAGCAAAACAAAAATTTGGACTTTGTGCTGTATAAGAAAATTTGATGCCTCTCACGGTTTAAGCACATAAAAACAAAACAGATACAATAGGAATCACAGCGATTTTTGAGATATCGATGTGTATGCTATGAATAAATGTATTCATAGATCTCAGTGACGTACATGTACATTGTAGGCTACTACAATTTCATAAGTTATCATAATTTAATGATTTTCCTCACAGCCCTATGAATGATCAGACCTTTGATAGACAGGGGCGCAGGCACGTTGCCTTCAGGAATAAAATCATAGAGAGACATGTTGTCATGACAACAAATGTCATGCTTCGATCGTCCCAGGCAGACAACAAAGCGTGCATGATCTGGGAAATTTTCCCCGCGACTGTTGGCCTCCCGGAGCAAGCAGACGGTCATTAAAGGCTGGCTAAATTAGTATGTTTGTTACAGAGTACTCATTTTGTGTGATGACAATTGCAGAACATGGCCTTGTTATGAGGTGATTAGAATAACAGATAACAAATAACAAATGGAGAAGATGGTGGGGCACAACTAGGCCATGCCCCCTCCATGCACCCCTCCATGCACCCCCCCCCCCCCCACCCTTTATTTTCAAGTCAATGAAGTATCCCTTTGGTACACCCAAACATAGAATATGAATATGTCTGATGTGGTATTATTGATAAGGAGTGACTCAATTGATTTTCTTTTCTTCCCTTTTACCACCAAAATTTTGAAAGGTAGAATTTGTCATTAATTCTGTTGTTCTCTGTGATCACATTCTGTGGAAATATATTATTTCATCTTCAGTACACATGGTCCATCCTTTAATTCAAAACGGAAAACTTCTATTTCTGATTTTCTGTGTATTATTTTCATCAAAATTAATTTAAAAAAACAGCTCTTACCCAGAGCTAAATAGATCATCAGTCTCACATTTTGTTCCTAAAGCAGAGATCTTAGTTTTAATAGGGGAGGGTGTCCCTCGAGAAAACATTCTAAGATGCAATGTGTTGACCTAAACACGGCACTGATAGCTCATTACCTGAGGGGAGACAAAAGTGCAATGGGGTGAAGCAAGGCTTTACAGCAAACCCACGTACATGTAGAGTAGGGTAATTGGAGTTGGGAGAGAGAGAGGATAAGAACAGAGAGGGAGAGGGAGAGATTGAGTGAGGAAGGAGCGAAGAAAAGAGAGAGCAATAGAGATAGAGAGAAAGACAGACAGAGACAGAGTGACAGGCAGACAGACAGACAGACAGGCATAGAGAGGAAAAGAGAGGGAGAGAGAGCAAAGCAGAGCCACTTTTCTCATTACTTCATGTGACTGTATGTCTTGGAATTCCGTGGCCACAAAATGAAATGTGAAGAACAAACTTGAAGAAAGCTACACTGTGTAAAAAAAGAAGGGGAACCTCGGTCGGCAGGTAGCTTTATACTGAATAGACTGAAGAAGGAGTGAACAAGCATACAAAGAAGTGAGCACACATTGGATGATCAGCGCGGTACATTCTCTGTATGAGAGACAGAGCAGAAGCCCTGGAGAAGAGCATGTCCCACCCCCCCCCCCCCCCCCAACCCCCACCCAGTGTTATTTAGAGTACGCATATGCATGTTCCCTCCCTTTGTAAGCACCTCTCTATCTCCAGTGTGTAAAGTCAATACAGGCCATGGTTTTGTGTATCACGGGCCGGGGTTTGTTGCGTGAAAGTACCCCTTTACCAGAGATTTGGGGAACACAAATCGGGTCCCTACGACCCCGGAGTGGGGGGAGGGGGGGCTGGGGAGCATATAATCTATCAGAAATCAAGGGAAAGACAGAGAAAGGAGAGAGGGTAGAGGGAAGAGAGTGAGACAGAAAGAGACGGAGAGAGACACAGATAGAGACAAAGATTGAGACAGATACAGAAACAGAAAAAGACAGACAGACAGACAAAGAGAAATAACAAATCACAAGGGCCATGACCATAAGGAATCCAAAGGGGGTCATGCCTCATGGATACTGTAAGTAGGACTAATGAGGGACACATGGGGGACTTGAAATTCTGTTCCTCAAGTCTGGACCCCTAAACTTCAAACATTTTACAAAAGGACTCGTGTCAACAGATCCTACAGTATCTTAAGTGCAGAGCCCTGCTGTACATGTAGGTACAGGCTCAATCTACCGCTCAACATGACAGTGCAAACACATTTACAGGTACATGCATATACAATCAAGCTTAAGTGAAGATTTCTATGTTATTATAGGAGTCTTCAACAGTAGGTAAACAGCATTGTGAAACAAACAAGTGACAGAGAGACAGAGATACATGAATAAAGAGCAACAGCAAGAAATTGTGAACAAAGACAATACAATGCACAGATGAAAGAGACACAAAGATAAAGAGAGAGAGAGAGAGAGAGGGAGAGAGAGAGAGAAGGGATACCAAGAGGAAGCAAGAAAGATAGATATGAAAATAGAAATAGTAACTTAAAAAGAAAAAGAGGCAGGTATATATTGTATCAATCACGATCACAACACCACCCAACTATACCACCACATAGCAAGACATTCAGAAAAATTTCTCCCAAAATAATTTGGAGTGTGGAAATAATTTCATGCTCTCTCACTTTCACACGGCATCACGAGATGGAATATGGCATGCTTGAGAAAGATGATTTTACAACTCACTGGCCATCATACACTACATGTCCAATACTTACATGCATACCCTTCATGTATGTGTTGCATTATGATCATGATATTTTTTTCAGTTTCTTTATCTGTAAATTTACCACAAACAAATATTCCTCACATTAGGATGAGAATCTGTCAAATCTCCAGCCCTCCAAGGGAAATTATGCATCAAAAAAGAGTCTTACAGACAATAATATGAACAAAAAATGTATTTCCTTCATTATAAAAAAGTGATATGTTCTCAAAACAGAATTCTGATGGATGTTATAGTACATGTACTCATCCATATACAAGTCATGCATGAGATATGACAGCATATAATGCATGAAATGTGACAGCATATAATGCCTAAAAGATGATGTTTCAAACAGTTAGACATGGATCATAGGCGAGGACCGCCATCTAAATGGAAATTGATCTGGAGTGCGATCCATTAGATGTCATCAGCCATCACCAAACCTATCATCTGCTGTCACTACCAAGCTACATCTTACTTAATGGTTTCATATCTTCTATAGATCATCTCCTATGATAATCTCAATACCATTATCATTCTCCTATGATAATCTCAATACCATTATCATTCTCCTGCCAAAGCTCATTGAAGGACAATCTAGTCTTCTTGTTTTATCCCCTGAAGGAAGTGTCTTAGAGAGGATATATCAACTCTTTGCAACCAACGCTTGTTATATTATGTAGCCATATCTAGTGTCATCTGTTGACAGACTCTAGAGAAGTAGATTAGCATAGAATATTTCAACCCTACTAAATAGGAATATCAGAGGGGATTTAAAGTGTTTTAAGTTTATCTACTGTGTATTTCATCCCCCATATTAGGACAATTTAAATGGCAAGGATGATTCCCTTGTCAGTCTATAACATGAAGAAAAAAAAATTGGCACTGAGATATGAATAGGCGAAACAAAAATATCCAAAGGGAATCACCTTTTGTAAGTATCACATCCCAAGAGAGGAAGAGGACATAGATGAATGAGAAGATGGAAAACTTTAACTCCTCTGCAATGTTCACCAGTTTCACAAGTGGTTTAGACTTTTAAAATAATCATGAGGCAAATGAATGAATTTCATCACAACTGACTGAATACTACATTTTTGCAATTCGCAAGTTTCTTGACATGACAACCACCCCTTTTAACAAACCATCAAAGTTTCTGGTTTTGAAGTAAATCCTTCCTACATTCTACAACTGACATCCATCAGTATTCGATTAAAAAGCAGGTCGTCAGATAAAAATCATAGAATCGATGCTGAATATGAAAGTTTGTTCACTACCACAAATTACAAGAAAGGTTAATTACATTTCAAATTTCCAGTATCAAAGCCTTCAAGCGCCCTCCCTGGGTGTTTCGAATCAACCCCAACTACAATACGTCAGAGTACTCCTCAGAGAGATCAACCCACGGGTCACACAGCATGAGACCCATAAAGTTCATAGACCTCCTCAAGAAATAGAGAAGAGGGCTAGCGGCGTATCCAGGGCACAGGGGGCATGTGCCCCTCCAGTCAATCAAACAAGCTATACTTTCAATATTTCTTTATTGCTATATAAAAATATGTACTTGTGTTGACCCCCCCCCCCCCCCCCCCCCCGCAAACCTTAAAGGTTTATTTTCTTGTCCAAAATTCTTTCTAAACCTGTGTCTGCCCCTCCCCCACCAAAACAAATATCCTGCATTTTTTAAACACATTTAACACAAAATGTGCTCCCACTATAAACTGAGATAATTTTGCATGACTTGTCAGCATTTGTTGTGACCTGCACCCCCCAGTCAAAGAATCCTGGATACGCCAGTGGGGATGATGAGAGGAGGGCTGGCGGAGGAAGAGAAGAGTAGAGGCACATGGGTATTAATAATGACCTTCCCATAGGATTCAATGTTGAGCAGTTAGTTTAATTAGGAGATGGCTCTATGGCTCCCATGCCAGACAAATGACTGATCGCTTGGTTTGCACAGGATGTACATGTACACAACCCATGAATACTTACAAAACATGCTGTGATCTAAATAGTCACACTTTATTTTGTTTTTTCATTATAATCATTAAAAAAATATTGTCTTCATATGCTCCAATTTGTTTAGATGAAAATACAATTGTCCCACAGCTATAATGTGTAAAGTCTAAAAGAATACAATCTTTTACTCCCAAGCCTCCTCGACTCTTAACTTCTCTACACTACTAATCCACTTGAAGAAACCCCCCCCCCCCCCCCCAAAAAAATACCTTGGACAACATACGATCTGTTTAAAAATAAATATATCACAGAGATTGATGGATAAATTCCATTTTGGAGATGGATAAATTTCATTTGTGAGATGGTAAAATGTTAACTGATCCACGAGGAATCAAGGCAAAAATGATGGATTGATCCATTTTGTGATCAGAATGAGGAACTACCTTGGGGCAATGTATGGTATAAATTACTGGCTTTCAATATAATTAGATTAAATAACACAAACAGCAGGGGTAGGTGAACATGTACATCAATATTGGAATGGGGAATAGGGTCTTGTCCACTGGACCAGTTACTATCAAGCAAAGTAAAATATTTTGAATACCCGGTAAATGAATTTTGTTTTCCTCAGGAAACCCTTTCTCTAGCAGCCTGTACCCAAGCCAACTTCAACTCTATAGTCCTTCTGAGAAATGACAATGCAAATTCCCTTGGAACTTTGGAACTAAATCAAATGTGTGGAAAAAACTATGCTATTACATCTCAGTTCTCGTATAACCTTCAACTCACGACTTTCAAACAAGCAGTGCAACAGGACTTCGACCCACGGAAAAACCAAAATCCATTTATTATTCTTGGAACCCCTCATCCAATCAATTCTAAACGGCTTAATTTCGAAGCTCGGTCTGTGAGTTTTGCTACCACATTCCTCTCCAACGAAAACAAATTTTAATCCTGGTCGTGTTGATGTAGTTGCCTCATTTGAACTTTCTCAATCCGTCAGCAAGCAAGGACTCTCTTGAACCATTCCCTCTATTGATTCCTGGTTGCAGAACCAAAAATGGATATATAAGTATTTGTGTACTCAGGAAAGTAGTACAATTAATACATTTGTGAAAGAAAAGTCGGTACAGCAATATTAGATATTGTGTTTTTGTTATATAGATGAAAAACATTGTATCAGTAAATGCCATAGGTCAAAATAATAGATACAACTAATTTTTTCCCCTAAAATAAAATTTAATGTCACATCAAATTTGTCTTGCTATTATTGGTCTACCAAATTTATACCAAAGTTTTCAGAGTTTGTACAGATAACTATAGAAATCTTTCAATGCTATATGAATAAATGCAAAATCTTACTGCTAAACAAGTCTTCCTGATGTTTTTTTGTGGTCTATTATTATTTAGACACAAAGCCTACTAAGAAAGAAAAAAAATTAATATCTTAGCCTTTCTCTTGAATCTTTAGTTCTTTACCTACATGAAAAATGTACACTCTGAAAGCACTCACTTATAACTACATGTACATATAATATAGACAAAATTATGCTCAGTCATTCATAATGTCAGAACTACATTTTGAAGAGTAGAACACACAAGAAGAAAGGAGAGGGAGAGAACAGACATCCTGAGATACTTCAGTTTGAACAGCCGATATGAGAACATTGCCGGGGAACAACTCAAGTAGCACTGTCTATACTACAACTAATATCTGGAAAAATAAGTTCCTGAAGCATCTAAGTTCTTGAAGATATCAACTGAAATCACAATGAAAATCTGGAATGATTTATATTCTCGCCTTTTATCTTGTCTGTATCATACCTACATGTATTTTTTATATGATTAATGCTTTCATCAATCCTTTTGAACAGGATTTAACTCTTTGAATTATTTATCAAAATTCCTTCAGTAGTCAACCCCACTATCATTCTAATTTAAGCCACCCCCTCTCTTCTCCCTTCTCTCTCACTCACGTCACGCACACACACACACACACCCACACACACACTCTCTCTCTCTCTCTCTCTCTCTCTCTCACTCTATCTCTCTCTCTCTCTAGGGCTTTTAAGTCTGTAGTACATGTATACTCTCTTCTCCCTTCTCTCTCACTCTCTCTCACTCTCTCTCTCTCTCTCTTTCACTCTCTGGGCAGGTCCAAGCTATTGTCCCCTCTGGGGGTCAAATTTCATCTTTATATATATTTAACAAACTATACCTCATTTTAAAGCTGAAACTATGAATTTTATGAATCTGATAAAAAATTAAAAAAATTATCAAAATACGAAGAGTGCCAAGGTCACGAACTTCAATTTGTATTAATTAGCGTGACGTACGGGACATTACATTTTTATTTTTGTATCTCATTTGAATTATTTGTTTAAAATTAAATATCTCAGGACATGATGACCATCATGCTAGAAAATAGGAAAAAAATATAAAAACTTTCAAAATTAATTAATTATGCAAATGAGGTAGGTTCCAAAGTGTGATGTCCCGTACGTCACAATTTGATCATAATTTGTTTAATTTTAATTATGAAAATAATTTTTTTTTTTAAAGATATTCTAGGAAGTTCTAATTTAGATGAATACCAAACAAAAAATAGGTTTAACAAAAATTTCGAAAATTCTGTGTTGATTACATAATCAAATTAAGAAATGTGACGTACGGGACAAGTGTGTGACGTACGGGACAACCCCATACAAAACCAATGCGAGATTGGAAAAAGGAAATGACCAAAAGGAGAATATATACTGTGTTAAGAAACTTGTTGTATACAGGGATATATGAACATTCCAACTGGGTCCCTTCTAGGAATTTACTTGTTTGTACTTTTGTTGTTGTTTTATGTAATTGTTGTTAATGTAATTTCTTCAAGCCAGACCCCTGGTATTATCAACTTTGGTATTTTGCCAGTTGATGTCTCCAACATTGACAGGATGCTAAATATGTAAATCATAATAGTGTACTACGTTCCAGGAATGAGTCTAATGAAATTATATGGTAGTGGATGCACCAGAAGCTGGCTTTTACAACTCATAGGTGCTGCAGGTAAGAATAGCACATGTATGCTATCAAGCTCTCCATGTGAGGTTTTTTTATATTCTATTTAAATGTCATATATGATGATAAAGGATTACAGCATGCACTGTACATGTTATGGAGCCAGCTCGGGAATTCTGATCTCCTAAAAACTAAATCATAACTTTTAAGGAAGGATAGCCTTTTTGAGTATTTCACACTCTCACCCACTTAAGATTTTTATCACTTTTACACCCATGCATTTTTGTTGAGTTTGCTTTAAATTAATCTTTTGAATTGTGGAAAAGGTCACATAAACGTTTAGGGTTTTAATTTCTTATATCTGGTGGTGTTAATAAGATGTTTTAATCAATACGAAATACATTCAAGATTTATATTTTTGTATCCATCTTTCACAAACATGTAGGCTACATTAATGTACATCAAAATTCTTGAATATATGACAGCAACATATACATGTTCTAATCTGTGATAAAAGGATATAAAAAAAAATATGTCCAGCATTATCTTTGAATTCCTTCAAAATTCTATGATATTACTATCAAATAATTCAAACAAGCTATGAAGAAAAGACTTCATATTTTTAATGTGTCTTTGTTCACAAACACTTGGAACATGAGAAATGTTCTTTGACAAAATATGATGTGCCAAGTGTGCCCCTGTGTTTCAAACAAGTTTAAATAAAAGTTTTCAAGTTCAAGTTCATCTTCTTCATTAATTATTGTTTAAAAACATTTTGCAATGTTGACAGAGATGCCAACTTTTGGAAAACAGAAATAGGGAGGATTTGTAACCAACACCAAATAATGTGCGCGTAGCGCACATCTCGAGCGCGTAGCGCCCGACCCATGCGGCCGGGGTCTAGGGCCCGCCTTAGGGCCCTGGAAGCTCTGGAGTTCTAGATGCTCTCTGGTGCAATTAGAGCCTTATTTTGCAGCATTTTAGATGTGTATTTAGTTAAATAATTCCCACTTTTTTTTTAAATAACATACAAATTGTATGAAAAATGCATGATGAATTCCTTTCAGACTTCCGAGTACACAGGTACTTGATACTGTATTCGGCCTTATACTTCTGAGACCATTTCTTGGTCTTCTTTTTGCTGATTTTCCGCCATTTGGATTCTGTGTCAATATCCACGCATTGGTTACGGCGATCCATATGCTGAAACAATCTTTCGCTACTCTTAATTTGTCTTTTAACATAGTGGAATTACTACATGCTAAAGTTAGCAGACGATATTTCTCATTCATTTTTCAGATATATATATTGATAAGCGCCAAAAAAAAAATCATAAGTTAAAAAAAAAAATAAAATAAAATAAATCGGGAGGATAAGGATGGTGATCGTAAGGTCGGGAGTTGAGGTGAATTATCGGGAGCCTCCCGACGAAATCGGGAGGGTTGGCATCTCTGTGTTGAATGGAATGGATAAAATAAATAAGAAAAGAAGAATGACTGCACATGATAGATGGGTAAATGGAATAAAAATGGTATAATATAGTGTGTATGAATATTAATTAAATTTGTTTTCTTTGTTAAAGTAATATTTGTATTGATTTACCTCATAAATTAACACAGATAATATTAAGTAATGGTC